>JAKSZP010016271.1:0-66038 GCA_022478985.1 Massospora cicadina | reverse complement strand
ACTGAGCATAGTCAGGTTGGGCATCCTAAACCCGTTCCCAACCAAATGGGCCCACCCCTATGTGGGGGTGGCCTTGGGGGATTCCCACCGCTTGTGGGCTATATGCTGTCATGCCAACTATCAGAAATGTAGCCGAGCCTTGGTTCAGACATTTGAGGTCAAACTGACAGTGACTCAGCCTGCTGCCAAATTTTGCGATGTTGGTTCCCAAGGAACTAACCTGCCCATTCCTAAATAATTTTCCGGTTAAGTCAAATTTGTGGGACCTGATCTTGGCTTGTTTCCCCCAAATTGACTACTATTTAATTAGTCATACTGCACTGAGAAAATTGTTGGTCAATTTTTCCCCCTAAATTTCCATTAAAAATTCTTCCCAAAAATTAGTTTTTACATGTTAAAAATTAAGCCTTATCCACTAAGGTTCTCATACCTTTTGGGGTTAACGGTTATGTGCATCTGGTACTTTATTTTGTGCCTATATGAAATTCTGGCTCACCGGCAGATTATGGTGGAACTCTTTTCTGGTTCCATATTTGGCATATCAGCAGAAGTGCCTCAGGCATTCTGGTTTGCTGTTTGGATGCTCTGGCATTTGGGCTGGCAGGCCAGTCTAATTCTTACTTGCTTTTCTCCTGAAACTTATAAAAGGGTGTTAACCTGCTTTAATATTTCAACAAAGTCTTTAAGTTTTTTAATTATTACAGAAATCAAAATATTCAAACTAATGATAATTAGACCTGGGGAATTTCGTGTGTTATAATTCATACATCTAAAAGCTTTGTTATCACACTACAGTGTATATCTTATCTGCACCCGTTTATAATACATATTATTTATACGAGGATGGCTGACCAGGGACAGACACATCTGATATGTAGGAGAAAAGAAGAGGCGGAGAAAACAGAATCAGGAAAAGAGAGCAAAGCAATTAAAGATAACTCAGAATATGACATGGCACTCTTTGGTGTGGCTGGGGCCACGGGTGGTGGGTGACTAGATCTTGGGTGGTATGGTGACCCTGGCTAGTAGGGTGTACCGCTATGGAGACTGTGAGGTTTTCAGTGTCATATCGGAGGAACCAGATTGGAATCCATGTTCCCATCCGTTTCTTCCATTTGTGTTGGAGTGAGCCGAACAGCCAGGCTTGGAAGTGGTCAGCCAATTGGTTGTGGAACCTGACGATGGTTTGGTTAAGGTTGTGGAAGACCCCATTGATTGCGTCAAGGGTAATTGTGTGAATAGAAATATTGCAATGCACACAATTAGGGCCCTCAGTGTCTGGGGGATAGGTGAGGTCATGTTGAGTGCCATGATATCACGGGACAGTCGGAATTTGGTTGTGGGTGGTTGTTGAAACAAGTGCATCACGTTGGCCCAGATATGCGCAGATGGCGGGCATTCTTCAGGCGGTGTGCTAGTGTGTTGGGTCCGCCACAGATGGCGCATGTCTTGAACATTGAGAACATACGGTCAGCTGTTCTGTATGTGTGGCGCATGTATCGCCACACTGTAGAGCACACTTGTGGGGATAGGAGGGGACAGGTGACGATGTTCCACACCTGTTTTTGGGTTTGTAGATCATATGGGATGTCTTGGTGGTCAAGGTAGTCGATCCTGGACAGAGGGAAGGATGGTAATGGGTTAAGCGCATTAGATACTGTTTGTCCTCTGTGGAGTTGCACATATCCAGTTTGAGGGTGGGTGTCTTCAGATTGCTGTGCATATGCGAAACTCCAATTTCCTTGTCTTAGGTTGTATAGGATACGTTTGAAATATCAGTTGGTGTTATGTGGTCGAGTGGCATTTGGGTGTGTTACAAGGTACTTCATCAGGGTCTTCAGGTTGGAAGGGGACCTCAGATGTAGTGCCCTTGCAAAATTTGTTTGGGCTGCCTTAGCCCAGTGGAAGGATGGTGGGTTGGGTGACGTCGTAGAGGCTATCCATGAGCCTAGTATTTGCGTTTCTCTTTCCATGAAGTTGAGCAGCCCCATCCCTCCTTTCTTCCGTGGGCCGTACATGGTCTCCAGCCAGATAGGTGCACGGTATCCCGACCATAGTTAGTTCTTCAGGAGCTTGTAGACTGCGTCGGTGAAGTTGGCGGAGAAAGGGATTGAATGGGCAGCAAACCATAGCTTTCAATAGGATCAGGGAGTTGTCTAATACAACTCTTCTGGTTAGGCTGGCTTTATTCCTTTGCATACATGTCATTCTTTTTGTGATGTTGTCCAATATGTTGGTTTCTATGGTGTCAAGAGCATATCCACCAGCTTCTAGCCATATGCCCAGATGACGGACTGGGTCAGTGGCGGGGTGGGGTGCAAAGGGTAAGCACAGTGGTTTTATTGGCTTGGGTCTTTGTTGTGTGGTTAGGTGTGTGGTTGGTTGGTTTCTGTGGTGGTGTGGGGGTGGGGCCCAGTTTGAGCTGAATTTTCCCATTACTATTACCTCTGTTTTCTGTTTGTTCAGCATGGCATTACTCACTGATTCATATTGGTGAATGATGCGCTCAATTGTCCTGGCATCCCTATTGCCTGAGACTCCATTGACGCAAGCATCAGCAAAAGCGAGCATTTTGGTTGGTGGTTGTCCCTCCAACCTGATTCTGGTGAGCTTTGAGTTTGCAATGCGGAGAAGGGGGTCAAGGGTGAAGTTGTATAATAGGGGGCTAAGTAGGTCACCTTGTTTGAGGCCTCTTTGGGGGGTGATGGTGTCGGTTAGGAAGCCTGGGCCTCTGATTGCAAACTTGGGTGAGCGCGTTAGGAGGAGCGCCCAGTTTATAAAGCGGGGTGTTAGGTTGAAGGCCTTCAGACTTTGTTCTAGGTATCCCCAGTGTACTCGGTCATATGCTTTCTTTTGGTCCGGGAAAGCAAGGGCGCCTGTGGGGTTAGCTTGGCAGATATTGGCAATTGTATGGATGTTATCCCAAATTGAGCGGTTTGGGATGAATCCAAATTGATGGTGTGAGAGGGTTGTCTGGGCGATGTAACCCAAATGTTTGGCTAAAATTTTTGTTAGTATTTTTGTATCAGTATTGGTGAGAGCAACTGGGCGCCAGTTGTTCAGATCTGCTTGGTCTCCTTTTTTGAAAAGTGTGACCATGTATGCATCTTGGCCGCCAGGTAGAAGGGATGTGTCTTCTAGGCACTTGTTCATAGTTGCTAGTAGTATTGGTGCGATATGTTTAAAGTATTTTTTGAAAAATTCATATAGGAGGCCATCAGGCCCAGGGCACTTGTTGCGTGGGGTTGATCTTATTACCTCCCATAGTTCTTCTTTTGTTATGGGTGCTGCCAGGTCTGGTTGGCCAGCTATGGTATTGATATTGGCAGATGATAAAATTTTTTCAATTTTGTTGGGTGATGCGAAATCCGCCATGTACAGGTTTGTGTAAAATCGGTGTAATTCAGCTGATATTTCCGATGTTGTGGATGACATTGTGTCATCCATTTGGCAGACCTGTGTGCAGGTCGCTGACTTTGAAATCGGTTTAAATTGGCGGAAAAATTGGGCTATGTGAGTTTCTCCAGATAAAATGTATTTTGATAGAATATTTTTGGTGTAATGCTGGTGTTTTCTAAATAGGGAGTTTACCTGTGTTGATAGTTGAAACCACAGGCGGCCCCATTGGGGGGTGTATCCCTCACTAGGTTGTTATTTTCCAGGTGTTGAAGCTGTCTGATAGCCTTGTTGATTGTCGCAGACATTGCGGCTGTTTTTCTGGAATTTAGGTGGCAAGCTTTCTTAGTTGCATGAGCCTTGAAAGTTTCCCATTTGGCGATACAATTTCCATCAGGTGATTGTCTTTCTTGCCATGTTGTTAGCACCGTCTTGATCAGGAGTTTAAGTTCTGGAAGGTGGATGGTGCTCGGGTGAACTCTGTGCCAGGTGGGCAGAATTTTGTATTTTTCTGAGGATGATTGCATTATTGAGACCATCCGATGGTCAGAGAAAGGGTTAATTGCTGTTGTAAAGTTCGATACTCGGTGCCAGAAGTCTATAGGGGCAAGCATCAGGTCAATCCAGGTCATTGAAACCAGCTGGTTATTGTTGTGGTGGGGTCTTGTCATGTTGGCCAGGGTGGGGGCTTGTTTGGGGATGGTGTCATATATGCCTAGTGTTGCCTTTAGTATGCATAGTTCCATGTGGCCACAGGGTATAGCCCTAGACTTGGGCCAGTGGTCGGTATTAGTGTTTAGCCAGCAGTTGAAATCCCCCGCAAAAAATGTTGACTTGGGGAATGGGATTGATAGGATATCAGACAGGAATTTTTGGCAGTCATTCGGATTATTTGGGGCATATACACACGCCACAGCGAAATTTTCTCCATTCCATTCGAAGTCTGCTAGGAGTAGCCATCCCTCCAGGTGAGATGCTGTGTTTTGGATCTTTACTGGAGGGTTAAAGTTTGTTTGAATTACCATCCCACAATGGTATGTCCAAAAGGATTTGGCCAGAAGGAGCATGGTTGACCATGACTCCTCCTCCCCCAGTGGACAGTGGGGTTATTGGATGGCCAAGATATCCACGGGGATATTGCGCAGGAAAGCCATTTTTTGGCCTGGGACATGGGGGCCTTGGCTCCTGCGATGTTGAGCGTCCCTATGTTGATTGTGGTAGTCCCCACATCAGGAACGCTGGGGTGACCCACTGAGGTCACCCAGTTCCTTCTCGCAAGTCATACTGTGAGTGTGAGGTTGATTAGCCATATTGTTATCATTGTGTTGATTGGCAATCTTAGGCTGGCATTATTCGGTTTTTTCTGGCTTGGATTACTCCGTATGTTTTGGGTTTGGCGTGTGTTGGCAATTGCCCCATCGGAAGAATTTTTTTTCCGCTTACCTGTGATTTTGATGGGTGGGAGTTGTGGGTCATGGTGGTTGGTTCCTGTGCATAGGTGTTCTCACATTGTGATTGGCTGAAGTTATCTTCCAAGTCATCGTTGAACATATATGATTGGTTGGGAGGATTTTCAATGGTGCAATGTGGATCTACACCCACTTGGTTGAGTGTGTTTGATTGGTTGTGTCCAACGATTTCTTCATTTTGGTTGTTTTGGGTTTTATGTGTTTGGTCTGATTGGTTGTTCCGCTGTGCTGCCATGGCATCCGCTTGAATCTGTTCTGGGGAAATCATGGTGCAAGCTTGGGTCTCAGCGGAACTCGCAGCCTGCTTGTGGGCGGTCTGTGCACGACGTTGGTCCTTGCGTGAGATGGGCTCAACCAAGGCAATATTGGCTCTTTCACCCCTATAGAAGGCAAAAGTAGAGTCTTTAATTTTCCCAAAAGTTGGGCTTGTTTCATCCATATTGTCTTTGCAGAATTCCGGTGCTTCAATCCCACATTTGATGGGGCAGGCATGGTCCTTATGGCCTATTGCTGAACAGAATTCGCAAATGGGTGGGGTGAGCTCTGGTGTGATATGGAGGGGGTGGGATATGCTGCCATTGGGGAGGTTGATGGTCACTGTGCGGGGAATTAGGGTGATGTCCTTGGCCACATCTTGGTCAGGTTCAATAATAGCATTTGCCTTTCCTGTGCACAGGTGGGGCAGGAGGAGAAATTTTTGAATTCAAATTGTTTGATTACTCCGTAGCCTTTGAGGCCCCCGCGGAGTTTGTCCGCGAGGACATCACAGTGCACGGTGCTCAGAAGTCAGTCAAATATGATGAAGAGGTCGTTTGCCTCATTCCATCATGTGTGCACCGTGTGGATAATTCTGTCTTCATTGTTGGTTTTTATAAAAAAATTAATTTTTGCTGCTTCTGCCACTTCTTCCGCGGACATGAACCTGACGTCCACCCATCCTCTGTATAAATTTTTGTAAATCACTGAGACGGTGTTCAGGAAAGTCGTGGAGAAGGTCTCCCCCATTTTTTCCATGACTCAAGGAAAGTATTACTGACCATGATTCTGAGGCCATGTTTGAGGGAGGATAAGGGTTGAGAGTGTTCAATTTTGGTATATGCGCCCAATTTTTGTAGGAATTGCAAAACTTTGGGTGTGGCGTTGTGCTCATCCTTTTTGGTGGGTGGGTGTGTCAATGTTCCACCGGGGCATTTTCCCCCAGCAGGTTGGAAGGGCTTTGGGCCTTTTGCGCTGGCCACTTTTGCCCAACTGGTGTTGTTGCAGATAAATTTGCTCATATTCCAGGTTGATTGTCAATCTCGGAGAAATTGCGTAGAATCATGTTATTATTAAAAAGTGATAATAACAGGAAAGAAAAGCTTATAATACATATTAGATTGTTTGATAGCAATACTAAACTACTCAAATTAGATGAACTTAGTATAGACCTCAAAGCATCAATGGACATACTGTGTAAGGGTGCAGTGGGTGGTACCATATAATACTAAGACTACTGAAAATTTGGCTTGAATTTTGAGAAAGATTCAATTATTTAGGCAACCCAATTAGGTCATACAAATGGTCACTTCTGCTGCCAAAAGGTGGTACACAGACAATCTTATGATCCGCTGACATCAAGATGCTAGTCACAAGCACTATAAAAAGAATTTAATTGTAATGTGAAGCTGTACCTCCAATTTTGTAAGGCGGAAATCAGTAGAACTTATCCTGAAAATATTATTTTGGGAATGGTCAGTGACCATTTTAGAATGTACTATTTATATAAAAGGATCAAAGGTGTTTTACTGCGTGGATAATTACAAGGTTCTCATTACGTCACTATGTTGTCACATTCTTCTTATAAATATAATTATAGTTGATTTAATGCTTTATTTAATCCGCTTAAAGTTGTTAGACTGCTCTCAAACCCATTTACTAACAAAGATCTATAGGTAAATGGTCTTCTTGAACTTCAAAAGACATACATATGAGGATTTGCAAGTTTCTTTACAGTATCATAATAGTTTCTTACTGTTTAAATCCCCAGTAGGATGGAGTTTTTCTTTCTTGAGTACTTAAATGGTATGTCAATGTCAGAAAATCTAAGTACAAATTTGCAATAGTACCAAGAATCTAAGAGAAATTATATAGTTTATATGATCTTCATTGCTCATTTATTTGGAATGATATAAACCTTTGCTGTTCAGGGGTTTTTTCTTTTTACTTACTTCATAGACTAAGAAATTAAGATATTGTCTCAATAGAAAACATCTGCTTTGTTTTGACTCAAGATTGTCTTCTTAATATTGCTAAAAAACTTCACACAAATGTTGAAGGGGACTTTAAAGGTCCTACTGAAGATGCCGATGCCATCTAGGTAGATTATGACACACAATAATTTTAGGTTTCCAAAAAGTTTTTCATTTCACGGTGAAAGGCTGCAAAGGCTTTAAAAGTACTGCACATCTAGGTTGATCCATACAGTATTTGAATCTCAATTAAGGCGCATACTTATTTATGTCTAAAATACTTCACCTGCTGTATATGCTAGAAAGTCCCTGACAGAATATTCTTTGATACACTAAAGTAGGTCAACGCATTGTCATATTTAGATTTGAAAACTTACTTCTTAATGAGATGTAAACTTTGGTATTTTAAAACAACATAATAGCTACCTCCTTCTTAATCACTAGCAGCAAGATTGAATCATAAGGAATTGGTAAGTCTTAATATGGCATTTTAAAAAGTTGTAATCATATTGAGATAAGTTATTTCTTTTTTAGATTTAAAAATGACTTATCTATAGAGATTTTCATCATACTTATAGATCTAATTATTTTATCATAGTGATAATCCATAGATGATGTCATATGGCTAAGAATACCTTTATAGGTTTTTATAAAAAATTTTCTAATACTTTCTGTTATAAAAGGATGCTTCCTCATAGCCTGGTTCATTTTATATCCTTAAAAGGCTAATTATAATTTGCTGAATTAAATCATATTGAGTTTTCAATGGTTATAGCATATTTTATTTTACTGAAATAGGTTTAGAGGTAACGTTCCAAAGTATGACATTTACTTCACCTTAAAAACTATTTGTGATAGAATTTAAGTAACGCTCTTGGTTAATAAATGTGATTACCTTAGAAACTATATATTTTAGACATTGTTTCTGGTGGAAGCTCAATATTTATAATTAGCTTTAAATTTTTTCTCCCCTTGTAGAATTCCATCTCTTCACTAGCATGAGAATATTATATCTTTAAATTCTATAGAGATAGATGTTCTTTATTTTTAGTAGGAAAGTTTATATTACAGTGTAAACTTTAGAATCTTAAGGTTAAGCAACTACCCTCTATAGTAAGCACCAAATCTAACCTTTTGAGCTGAATTACGCACTGTAGTTCTTCTCTAATGCTCAGGTTCCTATGTGTGCACTCAACAAATTGTTGATTAATATAAATCTAATAATATATGTGGGTGGGTGATACTAGTATAAAGACTAGTATCCAACTTAATTTCTACAACCAAAGGTATCTCTTCTTCTCAGGTTTCTCCTCAGGACAGTTACTGCAACCTTCCTCAACCCACTGTGAAGGTATTTTAACCTATCCAGACTACAAGAAATCCTGTTTCTTAACTCTAAATTAGATTTGGCAACGTCTGGATCAAAGGAACTTCTTCTTTTCAAAATAACTTAAACTACTACCAGTAGGTTCAGCGAATCTTAAGGGAACTTCTACCTTCATCTCTTGACAAAGGAGCCACAAAGAACTTGCCAATCAATAACTAGCCAAAGGATCACTATAATTCAACTCTGATCCCAAGAGTGAGATACCAAAATGTATAACAGACTAGATATCTATGAGACTATAATATGCTAATAAATCTAAAATAAGTTCAAGGGAATATATAAATAATATGACGCCTAACTCTTCTATTAATGTCCCAATAAGAAATAGCATCCGTCGCTGAAGTAGTAACCTACTTAAGTCACCTCCAATGTAAAACTCCCTCATCTATCTAGTGAGAATATGCTGCTAAACCAGAGTATGACACCTTCTGGTTGAATAAAGAACGTGTCCCAGCATTTTGAAGCAACCTCACGTATTATCCTTATTAGACTAGCAACTGTTCAGGTAATAATCTTTTACCAATTTAGCAGGTCATGTTAAATAAAAAGGTTAACTTTTGAGCTGCCCCCAGAAGCATTATCAATGCCTCATCAACTTATCATTAATCACATTTTTTATTAGCAACAGACTACAATTGACTCATACGTTATAAATGAATCTCAATTATTAAATTGATAATTTAACCATATGTAAACTTATTGTCAGGGATATTCCATGGCAAAACCTAATAATCTGGCGGAATCAAATCCCGGCAGATTAGTTACATTTAAGTAGGAATTTCACCAAACAATAGATATTATTTAAAATGATAACTTCCTCATCCACTAAAGTGTCTCATCCACGGCAGATAAAGCATAGTTTTACATAATCTAATAAAGGTTACTGTGATAATACTGAATTCTTAACATAAAGGCTATGTTAAATGATCTTATTACATTTAAGTTTGTTTTCTGCGCCTTTATCATATCCTCTATATCCAATGATAACAGGTAACTCACTTTTGTGACAATGCTTGTCTAAAGGCAATTAATTTTTTAAATACATGAAGAATTATGTGGCTTAAAAGAATGTGGCAATAATTCAAAAAAATAGTTGCAAAGGTGTTAATGCAAGAAGCCTAAAACTTATAGAACAATTTTAATATTCTTTAATTGCACTAGTTAAACTCATTAAAGCTGTGTATCACTTCAGTTTATAGTTTTTGGGAAAGAATCTTAAAACAGTTCATCAATCTGTTTGAAAAAACAATTATCAGGTAATTCATTTTAAAATAATAGCATATTATTTTCTCTATATAGTTATTTCAACCTTTGTTAGACTTATAACAAAGATATAGCTTTACAAGAGCCTGCTAGTCTTCTCAGTTTCCCAAAGCTATTCTTTGATTTAAAAAAATAGAAGAGTAATTAAAAACTTATTTAACTGGATGACATAATGTTCTTAGCGTGTATTGTTAACAATCTGTTTGCTCAATTTGATGGTTCTACATTTTGCTGGACTGATCACTTGGCCAAGTAGGAAATAATTTTTCAGCCTCTTTATAATTCATATGTTAACTATTGGCAATTTCCATGTGATTGGGGGCTCATTGAACATAGTAGCTGGTATTATACCCTTCATTGAAGGTTTCATTTTTGTATAAATCAGTATGCGGAATATTTACCTTACTTAAAACTGAAAGATTTTCTTAATTGTCATGAATGAGACAGCGGCTGGTACATCTGGTCATTCCTCAAACATTAGAATTTGTGCAATAAACCCTAAACTGGTGTCAGTACAGAAGAAAAACTCACCATGGATGGGGGTGACAGAGGCCCTTTATAGGTGAGGACATGGAAAAAAACTTTCAGTCTAATTGAAGTGACATCATTAGAAAATTGTTATCAAGGACGAAGTGCCGTTTTGGGAAATAATTTTCGCCCTTCCACATTAAAGATTTATTAGATGAAGATGAGGACGCCGCCAAAATTTCATATGAAAAATGACCCCCTTTTATACCTTTGGGGGTCCAAAATAATTTGAGTTCTGCCAGTGATAAAAAATGAGTGAACCCAATTATACCAGATAACGTTCAGAAGTGATATTCCAAATCTGCAAATCAATGAAATTGAGAGCAACTTAAAGCCACAATGCAAGGTGCATCATAAGAGTGTCATCACTCAAACCCAAAGTTGAGAGGTTATTACTAAATTTAGTAATTAGCCAATATCCAACACAAGTACAATAAACCAAAACCTAGAATTGGGGCCTAGTACAAAGGCCCCTGAACATCCTGATTCAGGGGTAACCACCGCGAGATGGAGCTTGCACATACAATAATTGTCGCAGATTAGTGAAGAGACAAAAGTAGCAGTCAGACGCCATTTGACTACAGATCTTAAAGATCTTCAATATTGACCCTAAAATCCTAAATACTTTCTAATATCACATTTATTTCATATCTTGAATTTTCCCTTGAAGTATAAAATCCTTCATCTTTTAATCTAATTATATCTCCCTACAAAATCTTTTAGTTTATCCAACTTATTTAGACTTGTGTTGTATCAAGTTAGATATCGCCAGTAGCCAGTATGTATTAACAAAATACTTTGTCGTCAGTAACAAGTCTGGTATTGACGTGTTTGGATAATGAAACTCTCTGTTATGTCTACCTTAGTGCTGATAACGCCACGAAAGAGGTTGGAATGGTTCCCTTTGAGTCACGAATGCCAACATATGTTGAAAATGTTTAAGGGTGTCAATAAGTTCTCCAAGGGCGCGGGCAGTGTAATCAAGAGATCAATGCACCAAAGGGTAGCATAAGAGAAGGTTTTGCTCAGTGAGAGCTATTTTTTATGTTACCAAAGGTTTTCTGGTGCCTATCTGCACTGAGTAGACCCCCTGAGCAGCGAATATAATCTAAAGTTAAGAGAGTCAAGGTCATCATTCTGACTTTGGTGCTTACTACAGTGGTGGCGCCATCAGGCCCCAGCAATAATCATGATAGTTCTTCTAAACAAGTTGACAATGATGTGGATATAGAGGTGTATCACGGATAGGGTGAAGATGCTTTCTTTGAACTCTCATTGAGTGAGGAGGATACCATCCATACTAGACTCCATACCCTGGAATTTGAAGTTCACAATTTACATAATGATCTTAAACGTGCCAAGTTGACTTCTAGAAGAGCTAGAACTGCCTCAATACCCATAGCTAGAGGACCCCTAACCAATTAAAAACTCAAACTTACACTTAATAACATTGAGGAGAGACTTGTATTCCTTAAAAAAGAGAATGGCAAAACCATCACCGCTAAGAATGAGTATGTAGAGCACTTGGAGCAGCCTTACATCATGCTGTTTGTAATGGATAAGTGTATAGAAGATCTAAAGGCCCGATGAATACTGTACCAGAGCCTACCTCTACTTGGCCTATAACTTGAATAGAGGAACCTTTGTGGACTTCTCAAATAAATGCAACCCAACTGGTCAGATCTTTTACTCAGCCTCTTTATGATGCATGTTGATCCTGGTGAAGATGATCCCAACTTTAAACCATATTTAAAAATTATGTACGCACCAGAAGAGGGGACAAGTACTGGTCTCCTCCAAGAGTACAAAAACAGCATAGATGGCGCTAGAAATTGCAGAAGGGTTGCCAAATATAAGGTGTATGAGCCGTGAGGATCAGGAGATCTCTCAGCGCGAGCTAAGACCTGGATTATCTTGGATCAAGGTCAAGAGCATATAACTCTCAGAGAGTTTGGTAATGACAGAATGTCCAGAATATGAAACAAGGGTTCCTGGTGATGAAGATGGGCAAAAACGAGTCAGTTTTAAATTATGCCTCTCATTTTTACCTTAAGACCCAACAGCTATAGACCACAGGAACAATGGATATGCTTACTGCTAAGAATGTTTTATTAAGCTCCCTGGATATGCATCCTGATCTTTAGTTGCACATGATTTTGTCGTCAAAAAACGCAAGTGTCCTTTAAAGCGCTTAATGACTGCACTGCTGTAGTACAAGAGATTTAGTGACCTGAATTTAAGTTGATGGTACCTACAACACCCCCTTGATGAGTCAATAAGGCCGTTTTGTTGCCAACGGTAGGATTGAAAAGCTTTAGGAGAAGTTTTTCAGTCCGCCTGAATGCTTGCCATGTCGAGAATTTAAGTTCCATAAGTTTCACCAACATGGGCACTTCTCTCAATCCTAGCCATTAGCTACAGCCAAAAACAAGGATAAACACCTAAATAGGACCCCCTAGTACCCTAAATTGGGTGCACCTCTACACTGATGGTGAGAACGACCATAGTGAAGTAGACTTGGCTAGTGCGAGTTGCTATGTGTTAGGTGCTCCTAACACAGTTGCTGTATCAGTTAGATTGAGAGTTCATGGTGCTGACGGATTCTAATCAAACAATACCTATTTTACTCAAACAAATAACCTTACCCAAGTGAACTATTTTGTTGAAGAAGGAGAGCAGTTGTTAACTTCTACTTTTAAAGATGTGGCATTGGTTGGCGAAGACACTACAAAAGCCGACGCAAGCGTTGTTACTTTTTATCAATTTAGGGAGTCTGTCACCAATGTCCCAACCACTGGAGACCCTTCATCAAGAGCATAACTTAGTTGGAAGTTATCCTTAAGAAGGTTCGAGCACTGGGAGTGCTGGACACCAGGGTTCCAGTGAGATTATCTCCGCCAAACTTATGAAGAAACTCAAGTTTATGCCTGATATTGATCAAAATGTAAAGCACCGTAAAGCAGGCCCTGACATTACCCACGCCTTAGGAGCTTATTCTGCTATGCCTTTAAAAGTTGGGCGCATGGTCCTTAAGCACCTGCAGTAGTGTTTAACAATAACCACTATGATCTCCCAATTGGGACACAGTTTCTTCTGGAGTTTGGGGCGAAGATCGACTTGCTTTGAATATGGTTAGCATTCTGAGCTAACAACTCCCCTAGTATTAAAGGATGAGGATGTTAAACCTTGAAAACAGCGTACGTTCTTGGTTAAAAAAGACAATCAATCTATCCAATTCATTACACCTTAATGGAGAAGGGTTTAAAAAACTACATTTAACGTGAGCGCTGAAGAAGGACTCCCTTGAGTGCAAGTGAAAGCATAGAAATTTGACCAGGGGACCAAAGAAAATGACCTTGTCAATCAGCGTTAAAGTTCCTCTTGATACAATATAGGAAGTGTAAATTCAAGATGGAATTTGAGAGCAAGAGCCCAGAGTATCACCAGGCGTCTATGATACTTATTTATTCTGGAAAGCTAAACCTTGTTTTGTGGAACATAACTACCCTACTAATCTGAGCTGAAATGTGATAAGTTGTAGCAAAGCCCACCTGACCAGTTGCCAAGATATCAAGTCCATCCATGCAGTAGGAGGTTTTGATGATCTTGGGTTTGGGGATGTGACCCTAAAGCAGAAAAAATAGTTGGACAAAATTTTGGACGAATTTAATGACATCTTCAACACTGGCCCTAATGACCATGGCCTGTGCAAAGGGGAGATCCATAAGATGGACAACAGTTCAGATATCCCCTTCGAGTCTAAACCTTACCATAGTTCAAAGACAAAAGACGATGTCATCTCACAAGAGCTCAATCAGTTAGCCAAAGCCAGGATAATCCAGATATTCAAGAGCCCATAGGCATTGGGACCATCTAGTACTAAAAAATAAAAAAAGAGCCCATAGGCATCTCCTTTGTTGCTGGTGCGCAAGAAGGATGGGACCCATACGGTTGTCATGGATTACCGCCACTTAAATGAGATACCAGGAAGAACTTGAACCCGCTGCCACATTGATGATGATTTAAAGCGCAAGGGAGGCTCAAAATATTTTTTGGCCATGGACCTAGCCAGGAGCTACTGTAAAATGGAACTCTCGACCTAAAGATCTGGTTGAATGCGCCTTAATCAAAAGCCAAAGGTTGTTTGAACCCACGAGTATGCCTCAGGGGCTTGGCTCCTGCAACCTTCCAATATGTGATATATCACACTTCAGCAATCTTAAGTTATTGAGTTTGTTGCTATACCTTGATAGCATTACTGTGTTCAGTTGCACGTTTCAAGACATCTACAGTGCCTCTGGGAGGTATACATGCAGAATCGCACATCAACTTGCTATTGAAGAGAAGCAAGTGTACTTTCCTCAAGCAACAATTGAAGTATCTGTGGCACGATATTAGCCCAGTTGGAATTAAGCCTCAGGATGTGAAAGTGAACGCAATTGTGACAATGGAGCCATCTAAGAGTATGAGGGACGTTTGAGTGTTCCTTTGAATGGTGGGGTACTACAGGCAGTTTATCCCCAATTCGCGAACTTGGCGGTGCCCCTTACCTACCTGCTGACTATAGATATGGAGGTTAAATGGAGCCTGGAGCAGACATTCGCAAAGCTGAAGGCACAATTGGTATAAGCACCAACCTTGGAATATCCAGACTTTAACAAGATTTTCTACTTGAACTGACGCCAGTGATTAGGGACTTGGCAATCTTAGCACAAATGGATGAAGATGGGGTAGATCACCCAATCAAGTATCACTATAAAGGTTTAAGCAAGCTAGAAAAGAATGACACAGAGCCAAACTCGAAGGCCTTGCAGTAATTAGAGCAGTCAGACACTTTAAGCCTTATTTATATGAGTACATTATAAAGTAATCATGGTTTATGCATCACTTTTCTGGCTAAGAAACATGAAGGATCCAAATGGACGCCTTTCCCGTCTGGCTGTCCTCCACCAAGGGTATAATTTTAAAATCATATATAAAGCAGGGGATAAATGCCTCAACGCATATGGCTTGTCAAGACTACTGGTACCACCTGCAGGTGCCAGAGAGCGATCGCCTGTATGACCTAATTGGGCTACCTGAAGAGGCCTGGTGGGATGAAAAAGAAGAAGTCAAGAGATTCCTGCGCAGATTATCTAAAGACACCTGACATGTCAATGGGAATCTTAAAAAGAGGGCTCTAAACAGTCGGTATTCATACATTCAGCTCAGAGACCGCATGAAGTTAGTGATGGATGTTATTGAGAAATTTATTTGACTGGACGAAAAGGCTAAATTATTTGAGGTTGATCATCATTCTTTGCTGAGATTGGGTTTAGCACATTCAATAATTACTGTGTCTTGGTGTGGGTCAATGCTAAGTGATTTGATCTTGGTCAGAATATGGGGATTCATCCAGAAATCCTAATCATGAGACAAGCACATTGAAAGTTGGAGAAGCTGAGTAGCTGCATAGATGGACTGAAGAGTGGCCAGCGAGATGATTGAAAAAGGGGAATCAAGGAAAGGAAGGGGGTCTTTTTTTAGTTGATAAGACGTAGTAAATCCTATAGTTTAAGATTGAAGACATAAAGGTAATGGGCTCTGACGTTTAAATTAAAGATTGGTGCTTTGAAGCCTTTGTCTTCATTTTATATATTTTATGAAGTTTGTTTGGGGAACAATGATCCTCATATCGTCCTCCCATTGTATCAGTGGGGTTACCTCTGTGCAACAATCCGCGGGTCCTATCCAATATGCCAGAAGTTTAACAGTGGTGCTCACTACAGGGGTCCACTGATCCAACCAAAAAGCCAAGATATCCAAACCATGGCACATCCCGTGAGTACTGACGGGAAACAGTCTCAGTCAACTGGCTTGGCACAGTATTCTGAAATCAAGCTCACTTTGGTTACAATACGCTGAACCCAAGAAGAGATCCTTTATGAGCGTAAAGTGGCGATGGATCAGTTTATAGAAGTGTTCAGTCAAATGTGTGTCCTAGATTGGTAGAATAGATAATTATCAAACCACCTTGATGACAACGTTGATCGGCTAAATGGCGTGGAGCAGCAATTACAGGTTACCTCAAATCCCCAGACTCCCTGCGGTGAAGCTGAAGAGCAAACAGGGGATGTTTTTTTAAAACAGTGGCATTACGCATATATTAAGACTCATCTCACATCCAGCGGAATCTTGAAGGATGATTACACTTTGCCAAAACGAGTTTATATCATTTTTGCTATGTTGCCAACGGAAGAGGGCAAGGCTGCTTCCAACCCTACAGATAAGACGAGTTCTGGTATTCCTACTATGCCCTCCCCTCACCAAGAAACAAGTTATGCCTCTCAAGAATGCCCCACTTTGCTCCCAGAGATCGTAGTTTCAAGAAGGATGATGACTTATGCATTAACAAGTTGTCTCCATTCAATTGGGACGGAAATATGCTTGGCTTCTTCAAACAATTTGAGTTTGAAGTTGAAGGAATTTTGGACCATCATAAGGCTAAGCTGCTGATCTCTAATCTAGACGTTAAAAACGCAATAAAGATACCTGAAATATAAAGGATAGTTCTTTCACCTACCAAGAAGTTAAGGATACCATTCTAAAATTGTTCAGGCAGCAAAAAATGTCTCAACAGAAAGCTGAATTCTAATGATGGGGTTTCAACAAAACAAGACCCTGTTGACATTTGCTGATTGGGTTAACTCGGAGGCGCACATTTTGGTGAGATCAGGAATGCTATCTGAGTCTGACATGGGAATCATAATGACCTTGGCGGTAAAGCCACACCATGAGTTATTTAATGTGATGGCGCTCGTCCTGCAAGGGTTGTCCTTTTGCTTAAGATGTCAATTATTTGCGTCATCTAGCAGCAACGTTTAGCCCTCTTAACCATGAACAAAAGCCTGCACTGGCCCCTGTGTGGCCTCCTTCCTCAAACAGCATGAACCAGACTTCCTTGATTATGCTGAACAATCCCCAGCAATCCTATAACTATTCGCTTCACCCTCATCCAAATTACACCCCTGCGGTTAACCCTAAGCCTGGACCTTCTACTGATACTTGGAGCCAAGACCCTGTGGAGTAGCCTGTTATGCTTGCGGTCATCTTGGGCATATTGCATTCCACTTCCCTATTAAATGGAAAGTTTATGTCATGCAGTTGGACCAGTATGATCAGGGAAAAGACCAAGCGGAGTAGAGACGGGACTCTTTACTTCCGCTGTGTTAACTACAACAGTCTTAATTGACCCAGATGTGTTGTTTTTCACTAAGAATCTCTGATACTATGACGAACTAATATATCAGCAACCCAGCTAATGCCGTGCATGTGTTGACACGCGCTCAAGCTAAAGAAGCTGCCATGGAGGAGGGTCACCAGAATTCCAATGCCTTACACATGTCAAATTCTAAAGCAAGACACCTCTGACAACCTCCAACCTTAATTGTAAGCACCTTGCTGAAAAGTGTAAATGTCATGATCCTGGTAATGCAATAATAAAGGAGTACCCAAAGGATGGATTAGGTATTATGATGCTCCTCTAAAAAAGAGGTTCCTTGGACATTCATGTATTTATTAACCAAAATTCTTCTTATTCCGAAATTTTTGTTTGTGACATATATGTTGCAAATATAAAGTACACGCTATCATAGACACAGGCGCTACATTTAATATAGTATCCACAAGGGTGGTAGCTAGGTTACTTTTGAAACCTGACGCGGTGAATTGGATGGCATGTGGAACTGCTGGGATGACATGCACTGTCATGGAAGGGACTTAGGGTGCACTGTCTATGCATTTTGGTCAATTGTTATATTAGCACTGGCGATTGTTTTACCCAACAATAAATATGACATCCTGATAAGAGCAGCCTTCATGAGCCATTTTGGTTCAGTAGTCAATATGGATGAGGAGACCTTAAAAACTTGGACCAGAAGATTCCAGTTTATTTTAATTTCAGCGTGCCCCATGATTATAATTGGATGGGAAAAGTTATTCTCGCGTACAGTGATGAGGTAATCCATGTCCACTATTAGAAATTGAAAAACAAAACAAGGGTTCTCCCTCACCAGATATATGAGTATCAAGGGCTACTGATTCAATTTGCTGTGCCATATTGACCCCTCTGACATTAAGTTATAATGGGCATAAATCTAGAGATTGAGATATTAACAGGATTATTGGTGAGATTCTTAGGCCTTATCAACAATCACGCTTTGAGCCTCATGTGGCCTCAGGCATGATCTTACCTGGACGCGAGGAAATAAAATTTTTACTAGCCAGTCTACAAATAAAACTTCCAAGGATCTAAAGACACCAGATAGTGCCATATCTACATTTGACCCCTACAGATGAGGTCTTTAGTTAATGAGTTCAGTTCTCTGGATGAATTTGGTCTTCCCACTGAACCAATGTCCAGCGTAATGATGGTGGTTCTATGAGAAAGATAACAATGTTATCAGAAGAGCAAAGGAAATGTGCCAAAGCTTTATTTGAAAGATACTGAGGCATCTTTGCGGCCAATGATCACATTTAGGATGCACTCATGGCGTCATTCATTAGGTTGACACCGGGGATCACCCTCACATTTGGTCTCAGCCAATCCACCACTCGCAGGCTGAAATTTAGTAGTTCTTGATAAATTAAGGAAGCTGTTGAAGCAGGAAATTCTAGAGCTTCTAAGTGTCCCTAGGCTTCTCTTGTATCAATTGTTAAAAAGAAGGATAGCCCAAACTGGGTAGTAATTGACTACTGAAAGATGAAACTTATTACCAAAAATGACTCATATCTGAGCTGCTGAGTATTGATAACGCTTTAGATTGCCTGGGTGGTTCTCACTATTTCTAAGCTATGGATCTCATCTCGGGGTACTGGCAGATTGAGTTTCCTGAGGTAGAGTGATAAAAGTGTGCTATGATCACATCTAAAGGGTTATTTCAGCCCACCATATGCCGCAGGGGCTGTGTAACGCCCCAGATACATTCCAGAGGGCTAGGGACACTATTCAAGGTGATCTCAAGCGTCATGTGTCCTGGTGTACCTTGATGACATTAAATTCTTCATATGGACGTTCTCAGAACATCTCAATCATTTGGAAGAGGTATTCTGCCAGCTTGCAAAGGCCAACATCAAAATCAATCACTGAAAGTACCAGTTTCTAAAAGATAAAATCGAATTTTGGGTTTGTGGTAGATACTAGGGGACTCAGACCACAGCCAACCAAGGTAGAAGACATTTGAAAAATGACTCAATTCTTTACCAAGCAGGATATACAAGCGTTTTTAGGTATGGTTAAGTATTACTTACAGTTTATTCCCAGCTTCTGTTGCATAGGAGCCCCTCTCTTTAAGCTACTATATAAGGACACTGCTTTCAAGAGGACGTAAAGGCAGCAGAGTGCCTTTAAAACTCTCTGGACGATGTTGATTAGCATCCTAATTTTACAATATCTGGGCTTTGAGAAGGTGTTAATCATCTAGACAGATGCATCTCTTTCCGCTGTTGGAGCAGTAATGTCCTAACTAGATGAAAAGGGGTGGAGCACCCTGTTGCTTTTTGTGTGTGGAGTTTGATTTGCCATGAGAAAAATTACACTGTGATGGAAAAGGGGTGCTTAGCTGTAATATATGCATATAAGCATTTCCAGGTATACCTTCATGGAGTAAAATTCAAGGTCATGATGGACACGCCTTCTTGCGTTGTTCACAAAATCTTTGAGAGGGAGGGACACCTTTCTTGATGGGCCCTCAAGCTTCTGGTTTAAAATTTTGAAATACTTCACTGTCCTGGAGTAAAGCATCAGAATTCCAACTGTTTATCTATGTTACCAACAATCATCATAATAGTAGATCTAAGCGATTTGCTGTACAAAAAAATGATCAGTGGAAAATATGGCGACGAGCCATCTCAAGTTATCTGGGCACTAAACAGGATGATGTTTGATATAGTCTAAAAATGGTGAGGTATATAAGTGGATTGGTGAGGATACGCTAAGATTTTATCCTCTGATTGACCAGCCATTTATTTAAGTGCGCATCAGGCTGAAGGTCACAGAGTGCTACACAAAATGTTAGAGTTCTTGTGACCAAGTTATTATTGAATATGCACTTCTATGTGCTTAAAGTAATTTCGTGTATCCATTAATGTCAAATAGAGAAGCATTATGACAGAAAACCTCTTAAGTTGATGAAGCCCAGTTCACGTGGTACACAGTGTCCATTGACATTTTGGGACCCTTACCAATGGGCACAAATTGCCTCAAGTATATCCTGATAGCAATAGACCTTCTGACCAGGTGGGTAGAGGCATGGGTAATAAGGGATTTGGGGGCGGTCACCGTTGCCAAGAGAATAATGGAATTCATAATTTAAAGGCATGGCTGCTCACATTTTATACTAATTACAATGGGACCAACTTCAGCTTGCACATTCTCCTTAAGTTAAATGGGCTAAAGCCATCATTGGGGCTCTAAAAACCTTAAACCATCCTGAGTCCAATGGGATGGTTGAGTGGGTTAACGGAACGCTGGTGAATAGACTCAAGAAGCTGGTGACAGATATACCTTCATATCGGAGTACCTTTCTTTTTACCGCCATCTTCGCCTACAATACCAGTTATATTCGAAAACCAAAATGAGCCCTTTTCAGTTGCTTTACAGAAGGACTCATCTCTGCCTGAATTACTTTACTCCTGCGTCAAGGATACTGGTGGAATAGATCTGCAACGGTACTTGATAACTTTGATGTCCATGTAATCAAGCTCCAGACTGAAGTGTCCACACCCAGCATTGTTTAATAATAAAAGCAAGATTCCAATAATCAAGGTTTAGAGGACTCTCACAGTTAATGATAGGTGAGAGTTTTCTCTTCCATGACCAGCACGGGTTTGGATGGCGGAATAGGTTAGCTAGTATATGTATTGGCCCTTTTAAGATAATAGAGAAAACTTGTGTGGACGCTTATATAATCAGGGCCGAGCAAGTAGGTGGATTATCAACTGAGTGCATGCTAAGTTCCTTCGGGCTTATAACTAATAAAAATAAATAAAATAAATAAAGTAAAAAAATCGAATAACAATATACAAAATGATTATCAACTGTTCAGAGAAGAGTGAGTTTTAGTAAGAAGGTGAAGAAAAGATACTACCAATCATACTCCTCAAAATTGTCTCCCCTTCTCTGTTTCTTCCAGCAGGATTTGTGCTTTGACCAGTGGAAGCAATCTTGCTTTCTCTTCGCCACTTTGCAGATTGTTCATTGTCACTAGGTCTCTAGGGCTGGGGTGGCAAGTGGAGGTTGCATTATCAGAGGGAAGGGAGTCAATATCAGCATGGGGATAATGCGCCAGTGAAATAAGGAGCATACTGCAAAGGATGAGCTGGGCTCTGGCCATAGGAGAAAATGATTCTCCAAGCACCAGACAATCCATGAGGAAGTCATCCATGTTAGGATAGGTATGGGGGAAAAGAGCGGAAATTGAAAATGCTGTTTGATTGGCCCAGTCCAGGGACACCCGATTGCGTGCCATCCCCAAACCCAACTCAGCTGTGGGAAAGATGAAAACCATATTCCCAAGGAGCGCCATTAGGGCTGGAACTGGACTAGGTCATTGGCATCCAGAGCTTCAAATGCGGCAGACAATCCAGAGAACATGCAATTTAGCCAGTTATTCTGGAATTTCACACCAAGAGAGATAGTGGGTTGGAGTAAGGGGAAATGGCTTTGACCAGCTGCCTAACACCCATCGCATGAAACATAACATCTGGTGGACTGCCAATACCACTGGATATGGTTCATCAATAGGGGCAGTACTAGATGGCTGAAGCTGTCTGCTAGGAGCTGTGCCATTTCATTAAACAAAGGGCTTCTTTTTGGCTCCCCACTCCAGCGCAGCTGCACCACAAGATCGCGGAAGGGAATGTGCAAAGACATCAAATGGCCAACGAATTTGAGAAGGAGTTCCTCCAAGGCCAGTATAGTCATGGCATCTACCTCTGGCACCCCATCATAGCCCGGAGTAAGTGAGAATTGAGAAGTTGTATGCTGCCTGGGTCGCCCAAAATTGCGTCATACCATATTTGAATAAAAAATACTGGGTTCAGGGCCTGGTTGCAGTTAAGACTCAGAATATATAGGATGAAAGATTGTAGAAGCGGGGCTGAAAATTTATTGTCCAGTCAAGGAGGGGGTAATGTTGGGAAATTTATATAGTTGGATGTAAGGCTAAATTTTTTTTGTGGATCATCAGATATATGCTGAGATCAATTTAACACATATAATATTTACCATGATTTGGTATGAATCAATGCTAAGTGATTTGACCTTGGTCAGAATATGGGGAATCTACCGGAACTCTCAATATTGAGATAAGTATGATTGAAAATGGAGAAGCTGAGTATCTGCATAGATGGACCAGAGAGTTTTCAGAGAGATGAGCGAAAAGAGGGAAATGAAGAAAGTAAGGGGGTCTTTTTTTAGCTGATAACACATGAGGATCCTACGGTGTAAAATTGAAGAAATAATAGTAGTGGACTCTGATGTTTAAAAATTTTTTTAGGTGTGCTAAGCCTTTGGATTCATTTTATATATCTTGTTACATTTGTTTGAGGAATGACAATCCTCACTCTGAGCTCTCGTTGCATCATTGGGGTTACCCTCTGTGCAAAATACCGTGGGACCTATCCAATCCTCTGAAAATTAACATAGGTTCACAAGAACATGATCCATGGATGATTTCAGAAGACGTTGGCATACCATAAGGAAATGTTCTACTGGTAATGTATGTCTGACAAAGTACATCAAGCCTTGGAGTCGTGTGAACCTTGCACCAGTTTATGCCTGCTGTAAAAACAATTTGAGTTACGCCCATTTTCCCACTGCACCATTTAGCAATGTCTTGATTGATGTGGTTGGGCCATTGTCAACAGCATCCAGTGGGCCAAGTTTATCCTGGTGGTGATTGACCCCTTCATTATGTGTGTTGAAGCGTCCATGGTCAAGATGTATACCGTGAATTCCACTGCCCGCTTCTTGTACAATTAGGTGATTACAAGACATGGATGCCCTCAAGTCTTCTTGTCAGACAATGGAAAATCTTTATCTTGGACGTAGTGAAGAAGTTAATAAATTTTGTAGGGGTTAAGTAGCAGTTCACCACCTTCTACTACCCATCCTCTAATGGAAATGTTAAAAGAGTAAATAGGGCCCTAGGAGGAACTTTAAAGAAGATAGTTCTTAATTACAAGCTAAAGTGGGACCAGTTGCTCCCTCAGCGCTTTTAGCTTACTGGTTAAGCCACACCGCGTGATTGAAATGTACCCCTTCAAAGCCCTGTATGGGGGTTTGGGACCATCTAGTACTAAAAAAAAGCCCTATATGGGTGAGAGGCTGCGCTGCCTACCCTCACTGCACTAGAAAAGCAGCGGATAGAAAAGATTACCACTTGAAAGTTACCACAAGAGTTTTTTGAAGGTTTGAAAAGAATAGAGAAAGAAGCTTCAAGCAACATTAAAGCTAGCCTCCCTCCAAGCCAAAGAGAGAGCCTGAGAAGAACCAAGTTACCCAAATTCAGCATTGTAACAAGGTTTTGTTTTACCGCTTAAGAGGGACACAACCAAAGAAAAGAACAGAATATTTGGATTGGGCCTGCTACCGTGTTAGCCTAGAGAGGAGCAAAATATTTCATCCGTGATGAAAATACTAAAGTTGTTTTAATGGAAAGATGCCCACCACCTTTTTGTATTCCCTAGGTCTCATCTTGGAATGAGAAGTGTCATGGACGAGACTGTAACCGGTTTATCTGGTCATTCCTCACCAGTGGATTGGGTTCAATATACTCCCAACTGGTTGCAGTACAGGAGACCAACTCATCACAGATGGGGGAAACAGAGGCCCTTTTATAGGAGAGGATAAGCTAAGAATTTTTCAGTATTATTGAAATGATTTCATTGGCAATAATTTTCAGCAAGGTTAAATTGACGCCATATGAAAAAATTTTTCCCTGCCACGTTGTAAGATTTATTAAATGAGGATGATGACGTCACTGAAGTTTCATATGAAAAACGACCCCCTTTTATACCTTTATGGTTCAAAATGGTTTGTGTTCTGCCACTAATAAACAATGAGTGAACCCAATTATGCCAGCAAAGGTTCAAAGGTGAATACTGCCAAATCTTCCAATCAATGAAATTGAGATCAACTCAAAGCCACAATGCAAGGTGCATCATAAGAGTGTTATCACTCAAACCAAAAGTCAAGAAGAATAAACCTGAATTTAGTATTCATCCAATATCAAAGCAATTACAATGAGCCAAAATCCAGAAGCAAGAGATAGTACAAAATTCCGTTAACATCAGAGTTTATGGGTTACCCTTGAGAGATGGAGCTCATGCATAAAAAGTGGCTCAGATGAGTGAAAAGACAAAAGCAGCAGTCAGATGCCGTCTGACTAGAGCATCTTAAAATATTCACAATATCACCCTAAAACCTAAATACTTTTTAATATCCCATTTTTTCATATCTTGAATTTTCACCTGAGATATAAAACACATCATCTTTTATTCTAATAAAATTTTTTCTATAAAATCGTAAGTTTATTTTTTTATTTATACTTGAATTGTATCAAGGAGATTCGCCATTAGCAAGTCAGATATTAACCAAACACTATGTGCCAGTAACCAGTCTAAGATTAACCTGTTTGGAAGTTGATACTCTTTTTTGAGGATACCTTGGTGCTGATAACGCCAAGAAAGAGGTTGGAAAGGTCACGTTGGGTCATGAAGTCCACATATTTCAAAATATCTAAGTATGTCAAGAAGTTTGCCAAGGGTGCGGACAGTGTAACCAATTGATCAATTCACCAAGGGGAAGCATCAGAGAAGATTGTGTTCAGTGAGAAAAATTGTGATATTATCAAAGGTTGTCTGGTGCTTAATCTGTGTGGAGTAGAACCCCTGTGCAGTGATTTGGCCTCTAAAGTTAGTGAGCTGAGGTAAGAGGGCTGACATTCATAGTAGGAGTTAAGCTTTTTATTTTTTTCAGTAAAATCTTGTGAATAATGAAGAATGCTTTCAAGTTTAAGAACATAAGTACAAACTGGGTTATACTCTCTTGACTTTCCCTTATTATCCTTTAGCTTGTTAGTTTTGTCTTGAGCCACTCAAGCTTCTTAATGATGTGGCTAGAGTATGTTGTTGAGTATGATGTTTGTCAGGAAGTTGATATGACTGGACAATACACTACCCATAAGGCGGATTGGAGGGGGAATTGAGATGAGTCTCGAGATTTACAAAAAAGGGTATATGAATTTTAATTCAATCAAAATGATGACCATTAGGCAAAATAAAGGGAATTAGGCCAAGATTCAATATGAACAAGAGCTTCTAGAAAAGGGAAGATGAATAGAATACTACCAAGCCAAGGATGCATCCAGCTTGGGGAACCAAGATATAAAATAGTCACATGGAGGATTGACAAGGAGGTCTTTTTCAGTGATTTAGTGATTGCAGAAAATTCTGCAATTTACACTAAATAAAAGTCGAAATAAGGGTCAATAGCTCCATATATAGTTTATTGAGTTTTATTAGGAAGTCGGCGATCCTCATATCATCTGATTTGGTTGCTCAGTGGCTAATACCCTTTGCAAAATGACTCAGCAGAATTGAGACTAGACGCCAAGAATTAACAATGGTGCTCACTACAGGGGGCCACTGGTTATTTGTAGTCATTCAACAATAGGATATTTTGACGAGCTTTCATTAATTCTGAATAATTTGATTGGGTTCCATGTGCGGTATGTCAAAGAAGCATAAGAGGCACCTAACAATGAACTGACATTATTTACTGTGACCAAACCAGGGGATGATGAATTTATAAACATTTGCAATTAGAGAATTGCCCTGAGCTGACAAATGACTAACAAGGATGCTCCATTAATGTGACTCCTCAGCAGTTGCAGAATATCATGGAGTGGCTGTTGTGCAAATATCGCCTATACAAAGATGATACTGGGGAAAATTCCCTGAGTTTATTCTATAACCAACGAGACCAAGAAAATTGGTACGCCCTATACATGTCTTAATTGGATGCAACTACAATGGGGTTGGCTCGCCGCCTTGGTACCCATGGAATTGAGATAACTAGTCACTTATATGCAACCATCTATTTGCCAGCTACTGCATGTGCTGGCTCGCCACAATATAGAAATTGGAGATGTATTATGGTTCGCTCAAGCACAACAAAACAATACTCACCTCCTGCTCGACCGCCTTGATTGTTCATTTTCAGAGGTACAAGGGGCACTGGTACAGATAGACCATTGCATAGGGAATGTCCACCATCTATTGGACCTTTCGGTACCACAGTTAAATTTAGAATTATCTTAAGTAATAGGAGAACTGCTGGATCAGCTTGGCCTATCAGCGGAGTGGATTCAGGATGTAACAACGTTGGGGAATAATACTGAGCGCTTTATGATGGAGCTAGCTGAATGGGCGGAAGCACTTGAAGCCGTGATTGCCCAGCTTAGGGGAAAAAATGACACTGATGGAACAGCAAGTGGCGGACCAAGTCAGCTTTGTATCATTTCAATTAGCCCAACTTCGCATTGAATGGAGTACCCAGAAAATGGCAGATAACATGCTTATCCTTTAGTCAACATCTCCCTATTATCTTCAGCTTATTCATTGGGTTACACAACTGTAAATTGTTAGTCAGGCCGAGCGCCAACGAGCCTTCCCTCTTTCAATTGGTGAGACAAGAGAGAATGCAGACATGCAAGGGCGCCTTGATACCTTTGATGGGCCAATGAGGAATTGGTATGGGAACAAGCCTCCCTTGTTAACCAAATAAATGATGCCAATCAACAAGCAGATAATGCTAGACAGCAGCAAACCCACCTGCAAAACATAATCAAAGAGGTCCTCTCACGATTACAAGCCGTGGAACAGAAACTGAACGTTGAGAGGTTTTTCTGCCAGGAGTTACAACATCAGTATGAAACGCTGCAATAGGAATTTCAGGATAAATGGTGTAAATGTTATACTTTAAAGCGGAGAAGTTGATCAAAACAATAATTGTGTGGGGCATGCTGGAGCTGGAGGAAGTGGGGCAGTTAGTGGCAATTCATGGGAAGAATGCTATTGATCAGCAAACATTATCCCTCAGGCGTTATGATGGACCCCCACGTGACACCACTTCTTCCAAGTCCTTTTTGATCAGATTTGAGTCCATCCAGATGGCTGTATGATAACGCACAAAGGAATGGTTTCTGTAATCACTCCAAAACCAATTTGCCTGCTCCTTGCAGCAGGAACATGGAGCAAAGTGAAGTCATTCAAATTGAAAAAATTACCTCCTTTCAGTCATGATGGGAATCTACATGGTTACTTTAAGCGTTTTGAATTTGCTGTGGAAGGGGCTTTTTTTAGTACTAGATGGAACCTGAGGGGGGATTCATCAATGTGCCATGGAAGGGGCTTCTAATTGACAGAAAAACTGTTACTGTCCGCTTTAGATGTGGAAAGTGCCGATCAAGTTACCTGCTATATTCCAAATAGCTCAGTATCCTATAAAGAAGTTAAAGCGATTGTTCTCTGGCTGTTCAGGGGTGCTACCAAGATGGCCCAACGGAAAGTCGACTTTATGATTATGCAGTTTCACTGAAGCAAGACCCTGTTAGAATTTGCTGAGCAGTTTTTGGCGGAAGCACATGTCCTACTCTGGAGCTCACATTTCTACCTCCGAGGATGTCATTATAGTGATGATGGCAGCTGTTAAACCACATTAAGAACTATATAATCTATGTCTCACGTGTTGGACAGAGATACCAGACTTATCTGAATCATGAACACCTTACATTGACTTTCCGCCATGATCAGTGCCCCAACATATCCCAAAAAACCTCTGTTGTCTCCGCTCCAAACTCTTCAGGATATCAGCCGCAGCAACTGGGTTATCAGCTGCCGGAATGTATTCATCCCTCAGATGAGACAGTGGACCCCTTTAGGCCCATGTACGCTTCACCAGTTTGTCCACAACCTTGGAACCATACTGGCAACTTCCAACCTGGTCCTTCAACCACAAGCTATATATGTGAACCTTTTATGAACACTTGCTTCCAGTGTGGAAGAAGAAGACATTATGCGGGTAATTGCCCTAGAAGACCACAATTGTATGCAATGCCAACAGAGAAAATTTAGCAGGGAAAAGCTTGAGCAGAGTGGAGATGAGGCACTCTACCTCCGCTAAGTCCAATTCACTTGTCCCTAGTAATTCCCAACCATCTTTTTGGGCAGAATTTGACCCTCAATTGGATGATTTGTTATACTAACAGCTCTCATTGGATACCCCTGCTTCTGCTTCTGAGAGTAAAAGTTCATCCCATAGCCCTGAATTCTGTCAGGACGTTCAGAAGCCATATGCGTGGCAGATCCTGGAACAGACTGGCACCAGCAACGCGGATCCCTTGACGAACATCGCCTCTTTAGTAGGGGTTGATGTAGCCATTCCAGTGGAGAAAATCACTAGTGATTATCCTCAGGTCAGCAAGGGCATTTACTCTTTTTTGAGTAAAACAAAGCCCTTGGACATACAAGCAATAAACACTGATGGTTCTTCTTTAATTGGAATGTACTTACTGTGACATTTTTGTTCAAAACACAAAAATCTGCGCTATAATGGATACAGAGCACCTGTGAACATAGTCTCCACCTGGTTGGTGTCTAAACTTATGTTGAAACTGGATGTGGACCATTGAGTAGTATATGGGACCGCGGAACGCATAGCACTGTGTCTGAAGGAGCATATAGCACGTTGCCTTTACAATTTGGGTCAGTTCAGGTGTCCACTCCAGTGGTGGTTTTGCCAAATAACAACTACAATATGTTAATTGGCACAGATTTTATGAGAAAATTTAGTGTTGGGATAATTATGGTGGAGAAAACTCATTCTATTTTAGGCCAACAGATCCCCATATATTTTACCTCTTGTGGAATCTCAACAGATCCAGTCCACTCTAGTCAAATCAATCTAGTGTACAGTGACAGAGTGATTCCTGTTCGTTATTGATGACTAATTCAGCGGACCAGGACCCTCTCCTCAACCAAATATTTGAGTACAAATGGATCCCTCTTTGAGCAATGAGCGCTTTGAGCCTACCATATGGACACCAGTGCATAGTAGGGACTGGGCTTGAAATCGATGTACCTAAAGGGCTTTATGGAGAAATTATGGCGCCTCACCAGCACTTGCAGCTTAAACTACATGTAGCTCCAAGGTTACTGCTACCTGGGAATGGAAGTTGAAAGTGCACTAGCGAACTTACAGAAGAAGGCAATAATGATCCAGCGGCACCAAGTGGTGGCTTACCTACACTTAGTCCCTATAGAGGAAGTTCGCTGTATTCATGATTTTGGCTCATGGGAGGATCTCAGACTACCAGCAAGCTCATTGTTCGGTGTACTGACTGTGGTTCCATGGGAAGCACTCACAGGATTATCAGCGGAATAGCAAGATAAGGCTATGGCATTACTTGAAAAGTATCAGGATATTTTCACACATAATGATCATGATTTGGGGTGCGCTCAAGGGGTGTTACATTGGATAGATATAGGGGATCACCCTCCCATTTGATCGTGACCTATTAGATGTTCAAAAGTGGCAGAAGAGGTTGTCTCCAACAAGGTGGATAAACTTATCATGCAAGAAATGCTAGGGCCATCAAACATTCCATGGGCATCACCTGTGCTCATTGTAAAGAAAAAGGATGGCTCAAATCGAGTGGTAATTGAAAATTGTAAACTCAATAATGTAATGAAGAAGGATTCCTACCCTCTTCTGCGGATTGATGACGCATTAGATGATTGGGTGGGGCAAATTATTTTTCAGCCATGGATCTGATCTTAGGGGTACTGGTAGATTTGATTGCCATTAGCATAATGGGATAAATGTGCGATCATCACTTCAAGAGGGTTGTTCCAACTGACTCACAAGCCACAAGGGTTGTGTAACACCCCAGCTACATTTCAGCGTTCCATGGATATGATTTTAGGTGATTTAAAGCTGTCCTGCGTCTTAGTTTACCTCAATGACATTAATGTGTATTCGTGGACATTTACAGAGCACCTTGCCACTTAGAACAAGTGTTTCAGCGCCTTGCTGCTGATAATACAAAATTAAGCCTCAGAAGTGCCATTTCTTTAAAGAACAATTAGAATACCTCGGGTTCGTCATGGATCCAAATGGGCTTAAACTGCAGCTGGCTAAAGTGGAAGCAATAAGCAAGATGACTTGCCCAGGTAATAAGCGGGGCATTCAGGTGTTTCTGGGATGGTCAGGTATTACTGACAGTTCATCTCAATCTCAGTTGTATCAGGGCCCCACTTTTTGAGTTGCTAAAGAAAAACGCTTTCTTCAATTGGATGGAATGATGCCAGAACGCTTTTGATGTGTTGCAAACCGCGTTAGCAAGTGCACCCATTTTTCAATATCCCAACTTCAACAAACAATTCATAGTACAAACGGATGCATCCCTCGCTGCTATTGGGGCAGTTTTCTCAGAAGGACAATGATGACGTGGAGCATCCTGTCACATTCTGTAGTCAAAGCTTAAACTGTCACTATCAAAACTACACTGTAACTGAGTTGGAGTGTTTAGTGGTGATCTACGCATACAAACAGTTTTGGGTATATATGCATGGGGTAAGATTCCAAGTAGTGACGGATCACACTTCCTTGTGCTGGCTACAGAATCTGCGTGAACCAGAAAGACGGCTTGCACATTGGGCTCTGAAGCTCCAAGTGTATGTTTTTGAGATTATACACTGCCCAAGAGCAAAACATCAAAACGCAGATTGTCTTTCTTGGCTGCCAAAGGTCGCTATTATGACGGAGTTATCTGACATAATGTACAAGAAGATGGTGGCGAACAAATAACAAGGATGAGCTGCCGCAGGTGATCAAGGTATTAGATGGACTCAGGGTGGATACTTTCATATGTGGGGAAGAACTATATAAGCGGATCAGAGATGTGACGCTGAGTTTCCCTTAACCTTTGGCTAGACCCTCGATTATCATGGATGCTCATCAGGCTTTAGGACATGGCAGATTACAGAAAAGGCTGGAGTTATGCGACCCTGATACTACTGGGAGAGCATGCATTATGACATATATTGGGAATGGTTAGTTGTTGCCATCAGTGTCAAGTGGAAAAGCCATTCTGCAAGAAGACCACATACCAGCTGGTTAAGCCCCAGTTCACCTGGCACACCGTTTCCATTGATGTAGTGGGACCTCTGCCAACTAGCACCAATAAATCCAAGTATATAATTGTTGCCATCAATCATTTGACCCAATGGGTGAAGGCCAGGGCTATTAGCAACTTGGGCGCGGTCACCACTGCCAAGTTTATTATGGAGTGTGTTATACAGTGACACGTCTGCCCACAGTTCATTCTGACAGATAAAGGAACCAACTTCACTTTGCATATCTTGCCAAAGTTGAATGAGTTGATGGCGATCCGGGGGTTTTGACCACCCCCTATCATCTGGAATCAAATGGGATGGTGGAGCGAGTCAATGAAACCTTAGTGAACATACTCCAAAAACTGGTAAAGGATCGCCCTCAGAATGGAGTTCCCTTCTTCCTACCACTGTGTTCACATATAATTCCAGCTATCATTAATCCACTGGTAAGAGCCCATTTCAGCTGTTGTATGGTTGACATCCAACTCTGCCCGCCTTGCTTTATTCATGTGTAGAGGACACTGGTGGTGTGGATCCCCAGCAATATTTGAAGACTCTTAAATATACATTGATCAAGCTGCAAATGGAAGCCTACACCACCAGTTTGGCCAAGAAGATTTGCGATCAGGCAGTTGATCAGAAGAGATGGAGCGGACTCCACTATTCACCTTGAGGGACCATGATTTATTCTATGACCAGCATGGATTAGGGCGGAAAAACAAGCTATCCAACATCTGGGCTGGGCTTTTTGAGATTATTGAGAAGACTGGCATGGATGTCTACACTATCAAGGAACCCGCAGGGGGTCATATTATCATCTGAGTTCACACAAAGTTTCTCTGAGCATATAAACAGTAAGAGCATATCGTCCAGTCAAGGGGGGGAATGTCAGTAAGTTGATATGACTGGATGATATGCTACCCATACCAGTGGATCAGAGAGGGGGATTGGAATGAGTCTCGAGATTTATGAAAAAGGTTATATGGATTATTAATGATCAAAATGATGACCATTTGGCAAACAGAGGGGAATTATGCCAAGATTTAATATGAATGAGAGTATTTAGAAAAGGGAAGACAAATAGAAGATTACCAAGCTGAGGATGCACTCAGCTTGGGGAACTGAGATATAAATAGTCACACAGAGGATTGAAAAAGGAGGTCTTTTTTGAGTGATTAAGTGATTGCAGATAAGTCTGCAATTTATATTAAATAAAGGTCATAATAAAGGACGATAGCTCCATATATAGTTTATCAAGTTTTATTAGGAATTCAGTGATCCTTATATCGTACAATTTGGTTGCTCAGTGGCTAATACCCTGTGAAAACTGACTCAGCGGAATTGAGCCTAGACATCAAGTATTAACAGTGACCATGTTTTCCCATCCCCCTCCATGGCGTTTCTTGTCCTTCAGCACACTGTTTTGTCCATTGCCTGTTACAGCTTTTGCCCAGTTTAATTGGTTTTTGTTGAAGACGCCCATCTCTCCTGTGTGATTATCAAAAATTGCTGTTTAAATCAATATAAATTAACTAATGTTTTCATTATGGGAAAGAAGAGTTATATGTCATTATAATACAATTAGTAGCATATATATAAATTTTAATGTAAGTTAAATGGTGACATTGCTAAGAAAAACTTAGTAATTTATTTTGCAATATTCTCTTTGGTTATTAATTATCTTATAAGTACCTTCATATCTTTGCTTTTTGTTCATAGATATACTTGCCAATGTTTTTGAGCGCTCTGTTTTTATTTTATCATATTAGTCAGAGATTCATATATAAGTTCATACATATCATATTACATTTTATTTCTTTGTGGTAAAACTTTAATGTCATAAGGAAAATTTAGATAGCATATCTCAAAACATGCTAGATATTTCGTAATTCTAGTTCTTTTAATGACCAGTTTAGCTTCAGCGTTGTCTGGTATAATGATAACATATATTATATTTAGGTTTTGTGATGCAAATAAATCTTTTGTCATTTTGAGTGTTAAGTCAAATAACTTTTTAGCCATATTACCTGTGAAAGTTGATCAATTAAAAACTTTCTGAAACTATAGCTATGTATATAAAATATTATATCTAATATTCTATAATCTAATGGGTCTTAGCATTTATTTATCAAGCTTTTTGTAGAATGTTCTCATAGCATTCTTGATGTACCTAATAATATAACTTTTTGATAATTACATCCTGGTTATAAAGCTTTTGTGTAGTAATGGTTAGTTTTTATCTTAATCCATATATTTTAATATTTCAGGAAGCTATGTCTTATCTCAATCATACATTCTATTTAAGGGTTCTATGGGTGGTTTATTGTAACAATTCTTATTTTGTATCAGATAGATTCTAAAAGTGATACAAAAATCTTGTACAATATTAGTAAATACTTTAGGGCTTGTGTTTATGCCCATAATTATAAAATAAAGTATCAGTTTCATAAATAACTATCAAAACATGACCAAGGCTGATCCTGTGCATTAATAGCTATGTCATCCAGGTTCATTATCCTTAAGCTAGACATCTTACTAACTGTTAAAGTTCCAGACATATACTTTTATTTTAACTCCATTGGACTTAATTGTCTTATCAAATAATACAGCACAAGGATCAATGATCATCTTGTAAGAATTTCTGTTGCACCCAAAAATTATATTAATTGATCCTCCCTTTTTGAACAAAGAAGGGGTAACAATTCTGAGCTATTCCGTTAAAAAAGCAGATTTAGGGCACACCTTTGACAAGCATTAAGTTTTCGCTGATGCCCCTCATCTCAACTTTACAAGTTAAATAGTAGAAAGGAATAATTTTTCAGCAAATTTTGATGTGGCAAAAGTCTACATCACAAAAATTGGGAAAATCTGCAAAAAAATCTTAGCACAATTGGGTGGATCAGGACCTAAGTCCTGACAGGAGCGCAACACAGAAATTTATCCAGCAAAGTCCCCTCTGAGGATAAGAAATATTTTGTTGAGAAAATTGTGAAATTACACAAGTATGCTGGAACCCTGATGAAAAAGAAAAATTTGGTAGCATGAATCACAAAATGAGGCACCTGCAATGTACAAGCTATGTCATGGTGCAAAAGTCCAGGAATTTTATTGAAGATTTGCACATCATGTTGTAAGAAATATTCCATAGTACCCACCCGTCAATTCCTTCAACTATAAAAACACAGTGTTCTGCTGATGGTAGAGTACTATGTATTTTGTCATATCTATATTAAACTTTTACTTTTGCCTAAATTAATTTAAGATTTTTATAAAATTTTAACTATTCTGGCTGTCCCAAAGGAACATTTTCAACAAATGGAGGCCCTGCACTCATTTGCATCAGTCATGATCATGGCCATTACGTTGGTTATTTCATATAATTCCTCTCTAAGCACATAAAGTTTTGTGATTTATTTACTATGAGTTTCATGTATGCCCCATCTCAGAAGACCGAAAATCCAGTTTATCAAAATGAACGTAATGATCAATTATTCAATCTAATCCGCCATTATTATAAGGAAAACAAATATACTATCTGGCAGTCACTGCTCATGTGGATATTGTTGGGATTAAACCTGACAAAAAAATTGTCACCCCTCAGTATTGAGTGCATGTCAAAATGAGTCAGTAGTATGGTCTAAGTGCAAACCACAAAGAGTGGATCAATCCATCATTCAATTCAACTTCACCAAAATTATGGAGAAAATGGGAACGCTGATTCTGAAGATGTTACTCAAGGTGAAACTGTTGTATCAAATCCAACAAAACAATTGTCACCCCACATTATCAAGCACATATCCAAATGAGTCAGGAGTATGATCCAAATGCAACTCTCATATGGTTGGAACAGTCCCCTCCTGCTGACACATGCAGTTTGAACTCAATGCAAAAAGTTTGGTCAAGATTAATGCCAGTGCTCAGCTTAGTGGTCAGGGCAAGAATGATGTTCATATAATAATACTTTCCGTATTTACCCTCACATGGTTCTTATTTGCATATCATCAGAATGGTGATGCCTTATGGACTTGGATATTATCATGGGTGATGGAGTACCCCCAATGGAAGCCTAGTTTTTCCTTGACACGTCAGTTTCTGACACATATTATCTTTTTGCTCCATTTTCATCCAATATTGATGTTATTTGTATTTGATATTTAAGTACTTAAGCATGAAACAGTTTATGTTATTGTAATGCTTGACTCACCTTTATTGAACACCTGACTTTAGCATTACAAATTGTAATAGCTTACTAGTACTAGTGGGTCCCAACCCTAGTAGGAAATAACCCTAGCCTATTTCAAAAAAGGGGCTAAATTTCAACCCAGAAAACATGACACTGTGGCAATGAGCCTAATAGGTCATTACAGATGGGTAATGGGGTTTGAGAAATTTTCATATGGGACAGGTTGCTTTAGATACCTTGCAATAGCAGACAAGATTTAGGGGTCAGAATTGGCAACACAGGGCTGGAAGTTAAGAGGTACTAAATATATTATCCAACTAGGTGTCATATATATATCTTTGGAATATTAGGAGAGTTGATCCTTGTTGTAGAGAAGCATTACTGGCATCAAGGTTATATAGCGATGGCCTGGTAAGTGGTGGGGTAAATTGGATCAAAAAAGCTGCTTTTGCAGCATCAATACCAAATGACTCAAAAAAGCCAGGTTTGTGTCACAAACCTTTCTTCCTCAGTAAAGCTTCTGAGTAAGTGGGCGGGATAAGACCTACACAAAAAGGTTCATTTTGTCATGAGATGGTTGGTATAGGAGGATGTTGTTAAGGCATCTACCTAAAAATGTAGTAGGTTTCTTGTTCTATTACCACAAAGCTTAAGAATAACGATTTGTTGAGGAGTGGTAGCATAGTTGGTGGTTCCTGCTCCATTCTATGTTGGGTTTTGATTGAAATAGTTTTGAAACCAGCACAGGTTAAAAAAAACTCAGCGTGGCATATTTGTCCCAAGGTTGGCCCACCTCATTTATTTTTAAATATAACGGTTTGTTGCAATGACATATCTAAAATTTATCTTAAAATATAAGGAACAATAAAAAACTGTAAGCAAGAAATTAGAGATTTTTGTCCATGATAGAAGACTGTTATAAAAGCAACTTAGTGAATAATAAGTAAAAATGTACTTTAGGCGATGGACACACGCTGGCCTCATTAACAAAAGAAAACCCACAATTATGCTTCCTTATGCCACATGTCACTGATGGCCAACCACTATGTTGTCCACAATGGTCTGCCAGCTAAAGCAGGTGCCAGACAAAAGTTTCCCCAAAGCTTTCTCACCTTCTGATATGGCTTCCTAAGCTGATAACTTAGGGGCTATATTATGAATTTTTTATTAAAAATAATCTCTTTGTTTGGCTCATTCACAAATAAAGATGCATGGTGGCTCCCTCTTTTGGGTTGGGCACCACTAGTGCTAAAAAGTAAAAATGTGCTTATCCTATTGAGGTGGCACACATACAACGTTGTGTAAGTTTAATCGCAGCATATGGCTAGTTCAGTGTTTGAAATTAAAGTATCTCTTTTTGGGTGAAACCATTTAATACTTATATATCAAATAAGTTTGAATATCAGATTACTACATTCTCTAAATCACACAAGAAGTTAGAAATGTTGATACATGAAAGACTTCACTTTAAAAGAATTGATATAAAAAACTAAATAGTTCTAAATATTATTTTTAGTGGGTAATTATGTATAAAATTATAAACCATTTAGCTTTGTTATTTAGAGAACATGATGCAAAAACCTTTATTCATTATATATATACCCATAGTTCATATTGACCAGGTATGTTATGTTGGCAGACAACATAAATAGATTATATTTATGTTGATGAATCTTTTCTAATCACTAAATATGTTTTTTGCTGAATTCACTAGATTACATGTTGATATATGCAATACAAAAATTAGTGAGTGTTATGTAATTTTATTTTGATTTACATGCTTATACTGAGTCACAGTTTTTTACTTTTATAAAGGATGTCTTAAAATAAAATGATACAGTTGTATGTACCTTTCCATCTTAATCAGTTGTATTTGATTAAAATCTTACTTTACATGTTAATCATAGTATCTCTGGTCAAATACTATACTAAACAATTGATATAGGTGATTTACTCTCAGTGTCATTATATAATTTTCCTTTTTAGTTATATGTGCCATTAACATACTGATTTTTACTCCTTTCTTATACTTCTGTCAGACATTTACCTTTGAAGCTCAAAAATAAGAATGTTTTAGGTCAAGTTCCACCAAAAAAGGGAAATGTCAGCCATTTGCAATTCCCCAATGCCATTATGAGCAATTCTAATAAAAATGTAAATGAGAACAGCCAAAAAACCCTGGCTGATTCTCAGTGGAACCCCATAAACTGGGGTAACATCAGTTTAATATCCACACAGGCACTTTTTGTAAAAAATATTTGATCAGATTTCACCAATTACATGATGGACTTTGAGTAACCAGTGGAAGGTACTCCCCTAACCAGCACCAAGTCCTTCGCCACACCTGCGCGGGGGCCACCCCTTTTATAGGTGTGGTGACAGGCCCCAAGGTGAGAATATTTTCTCAAATGGTGATTGGTTGGGGTACATCAAGACCTTGCCGCATGGGTATATTTTGCCCCAAAACCCCAGCATCTGCTTTACCAAAATTAGTTAACTCTCCCCATGTTCTGATAGGAGAGTTTCACATATTGCCTAATTCAGAATGCATTGCAGCTATTCTGAAACTATCCACGAATTCCTTCCAACCTTCAAAATCAGTATAAATATTTATTGCAAAAATTGGAAAGGATCATTTTTTGTTTACCCCCTCTCTCTAAAAAGCAATAAAACCTAGATTTTATTAGTGAATTTGTATTTAATTTTATTAAAGTGATTTTGTGGGATCCAGCAGCATAAGCACCAGCAAGCACCTTCAAGCTGGATTCCTACAAAATGGTGCTCACTACAGGGAATCTTTGTACAACAGAACTAATTGCTCTTGAAAAGCAACTAACAAGCGCTTTGTCTCACCTTGAGGAGCTTGAACAGCGCCCTTACAAGTATCCTATTAAAGACAAGTTCAACCCTGGTAAAGGGAGCATTGCTACCTTCCTGTACATGTATGAAGCCACAATGGATGGTGCCACAGACGGGCAAAAAGTTCGTCACATCCTTCTTGTCTAAGCCAAGTAGCTCAAAAGATGATAGTACCCAACTTGAATCCTGGGTACACATGGCCAGAAGTGAAGAAGGCTCTTCTAGCTGAATTCATATCAAAGCAAAGTCTATACAGGGAAAAACAGGCCTTTATGTGCCTTAGCATGTATGAAGGTGAATCAATCATCACTTTTTCTGAACGCTTTTACCTTGCTGCACAAAGGTTGTCAACCTCAAACATGCTTACCCTTGATGATGCTATTGCCGCCCTGTTAACTGGGCTAGCCTCTCAGCCCTCTCTATCCTGACATATCATCTCAGTGAAATGATATTTTATGAATATCCGCGACATTAAGGAAGCTTTGTTAGATGTGGCTGAATTTCAAGTATATACCACATCATATGAAGCTGAAGTGAAAACCTTAGATCTAACTTTTGAGGAGCATTTGCCTGTTGATCAATTGGAAGTGAGGCCACCTGTGCCTATCTTCCCTACTAAACCTGCTCCCTCAGTGTGACTTTAAGAGGTTGTCACTCCTTTTAATGAATTAAAGCCCCTGTAAGGTTTTAACAACCATACACCCACACCAGCGCAATAATGCCTCTGTGCCTTCCCTTACAGCCAAGCTGGATAATGCGTCTTCTAAGGCTACCCAATCCTCTGTAGCCATCCTCCTACCTCCATCGCTGCCTTGCCCATTGTTGCGAATACTCATGGGGAGGAATCTGAGGGGTGATGTGATGACGTTGGTTATTACATATTGGGAGCTCCTGCAGAAGTAGAAGTGCCTGATTATTTGAATGCTGGAGGAGTTGACCAAGCCATCATACCTGAGGAAACGTACCTCAGCCAAATTCTAGGGTTTCCAAAAGTTATTGACACTGCCAGAGATGGTGACCAATTTTTAGCTGGATTGATTCGCCCTCTTCAGCGGGTTCATCCCATAAAATCCATCATGGATTATACCCGGAGACCACTAGAAAGCTAACCTCCACCTTTCGGCTCAAGGAGGTCTTAGCTTTGGCACCTAAATTTGGAGGAACGCTCACTAATGTTGAAGTGGTCATTAAAAAGGTCCAAATACTAGCCATCCTGGACACTGGCTCCCCAGTCAACGTGATCTCCTCTAAGCTTATTAAGAAAATAAAGCTAGCGCCTGACTTGGAGTACACACAAGAGTTTGGAACCGCTGGTCCCAACAATACTCAAGCTATTGGGGCATACTCTTCCCTTCCCATTCGAATTTGGAAGCTTATCCTATCAGCCACTGCTGTGGCTTTGGATAACAAAGCATAGGATATGCTCATTGGCACTCAATTTATGATTAAGTATGAAAGAATAATTAACATGAAGCGAGGAGTCATCTCATTACTCAACTACAAAGTCCCTTTAGTCTTATCCAATAAAGAGTTAACAAGCACAAATGTTCTTGCCTGATTGAATACCCCTTCTCAGCTATAACCTTGCCTTATTCCACTTCCAGGCGCAACACAAAGAAATTACCCAATTCAGTGGATGCTGGGTATGGTATCCCTTTCTACGCTGCAGATGAGGTTTTGATTAATCCTAGTTAACAAAGAGTGGTTGACACTAAGATCACGCTTCAAATCCCACATCATTGCTTGTTGCACCTCATGAGTATTGAAGGTGTTAGTCCCTTGGAGCCTCGTGTATTGCCTGGAGTACTAGATCCAGCCTATCAATGCCAATTACCATCCTACTGGGAAACCTCACCGGGAAGGATATGATCATAGGGAAACACCAGGAGATTGGCAGAGTCTTCCTACTCCCTGTAGAGGACATTGAACATATCCACTCCATTGGATCTATGGCGGATTTGGGCTTACCCATGGACGACATGGTGTGTACCTTGCCAAATGTGCGTAATTTGGATAATCTAACCCCAGAAGTGTTGGAGAAAGTACATACCTTGGTGGATGAATATAGTGACATCTTGTCCAAATTGGATACTGACTATGGCCACATGAAGGGCTGGTGCCACTCCATTGATGTGGGTGATTCCCAGCCTATTAGGTCCAAACCCTACCATAAGTCAGAGGTGGACGAGCAACAAATGAGGACAGAACTCCAGCAGTTATTATATGCAGGGTTGCTTGTTCCTTCACAAAGCCCTTGGTCATCACCTCTTTTACAAATTAAAAAGAAAAACGGAGGTCATAAGATAGTAATGGATTATTGTTGGCTAAATAGCCTCACTAAGAGGATAGCTATCATATCCCTCATATTGATGACACCCTGGCTCAACTCTCTGGCTCTAAATTTTTCTCTGCTATGGACTTGACTATTGGCTATTGGCAAATGGACCTTTCTCCTCAAGATCAGGAGAAATGCGCTCTTATTTGTAGTGAAGGTCTTTTCCAACCCACACGATTACCCCAAGGGTTGTGTAATGCACCTACCTCTTTCCAGAATGCGATGGATCACATCTTGCAGGACCTCAAGTTAACTTGTGTCATTGTCTATCATGTTGACATTAAATTGTTCTCCAAAACCTTCAACGAACATCTTGATCACTTGAAGGAGGTGTTTCAACAGTTACGTCAGTCTAATATAAAACTGAAGCCCTCAAAGTGTACCTTCTTCCAAAGGGAATTGGATTTCCTTGGCCACTCCATTTCACAAGAAGGTATTCAGTCAATGCAGGACTTGGCCGAAGCCATCTCAAAGATGCATCCTCCTAAAAATCTATGGGTTATTCAGGTATTTCTAGGGATGATGGGGTATTACCATCAGTTCATCCCTAAGTTTGCTCAACTCATTGAGCCCCTTGTCTGGCTATTAACCAAGAATACCCCTTTTTATTGGGATGCTGAACAAAAGGCCACTTTTGAAACAATGAAGCAACTGTCACAACAACGTCCAATCCTATTACATCCTGATTATAATAAACCCTTCATCTAATTCACTGATGCCTCAGACTATGCCATTGGGCCATTATAGCCCAACTTGATGAACATGGTGTAGATCAACATGTTTCTTATTTTAGTAAGGTGCTTTCAAAGGCGGAACGCAACTACAGTGTAACAGAAAAGAAGTACCTTGCTGTCCTGTTAGCTGTGAAGCGCTACCGCCCTTTTCTGTATGGAACCACCTTCACTGTAGTTATGGACCACGCATCCCTAAAGTGGTTACTGAACATGATGGATCCTACTGGTTGGCTATCTCGCTGGGCTCTAAAGCTCCAGCCTTATGACATGAAGATTGAACACCGTGCTGGAACCTGTCACATGAATGTTGATGGGTTAACTTGGCTACCAGTCCTTCACTTGGATAATAGTGAGGCAGAGAGGTTACATGACATCTTAATGACTCTCAATGAATGGGAGGATGAGGATGAGCCTGTTCAGAAAATGTTAGCTCAGCACTCCCATAATACCAAAGTTGAAAATGGGAAGTTGTATAAGCAGGTAGGGACAAAATTGGCTGCCTTACCTTTATCTCTCAGAACGAGTACCTGCTATACTAGAAGCTCACTCCACCCTAGGTCATGGAGGGTCAAAGAAAACTTATGAGTGGTTAAGGACCAATACTATTGGGATGGAATGATGAGAGCTATTGTTGACGTCTTGGAAGCTTTCCTTACATGTAAAAAGCAATCCAGTTTCAAGATTAGATACCAGTATCAACCTACTACCCCTCAACAACCATTCCACACCATTAGTTTGGATGTAGTAGGTCCCCTTCCTCAGTCTACTAGTGGAAACAAATTTATCTTAGCAGCTATTGGACATTTCACCAAGTGGGTGGAAGCAGTGTCTCTTCCTGCCAAACTGCCAAGGCCACTGCCACCTTTTTACTCCAACACATTTTCACATGTCACGGCTGCCCCCAAGTACTACTCTGCAATAATGGTAAGAACTTCACATCCAGAGTATTCAAAATCCTGGTCACATCTATGGGAGCACAACAACTCTTCTCATCTCCATATAACCCCTCCACAAATGAGACTGTGGAAAGAGAAAATGGGACATTGGTTTCTATTCTTTGGAAAGTGGCCTCCTCTGATCCACTTCACTGGAATCAATTCCTACCCAGTGCTCTTATGGGCTAACAAATCAATTATCTCAGGTTTTTAAAATGTCTCCTTTCCATGTCTTGTATGGGTGGGAATTAGGACTACCTGCCCTCTTAGTCAAAGATATATTTTCCTCTAGAATTGAGGAACCCAATAAGGTTATGAGAAGACTGGCTCAGCGCATCATTCAACTCCAATCTGAGGCAATGACCAATTTAGCAAAAACTGTGACTAAAGAAGGCAAGGTGGCAAATGAGCTCAGAACCCCCCTGTCTACATTCCAAGTGTCTAACATGGTTTTGTATTACCACAAACGCATCACTCCTAGAAGTGGTAAGCTTGGAACAACTTGGGAGGGTCCCTTCACCATCACATACAAGAGAGGAAATGAATATTCCATTGAGTTGCTAGTTACTGGTATCACTATTAATTGTGTACATGGCCATTTCCTCTGGCCCTACTTGCCCCCCAACATTCTTGAGGGGGTTGATGTCAAACATTTACCTTTGCAGCTCAAAAATAGGAATGTTTTAGGTTGAGTTCCACCAAAAAAGGGAAATGTTGGCCATTTGCAATTCCCCAATGCCATTATGAGCAATCCTAATGTAAATGTAAATGAGAACAGCCAAAAAACCCTGGCTGATTCTCAGTGGAACCCTGTAAACTGGGGTAACATCAGTTTGAAACCCACATGGGCACTTTTTGTAAAAACAATCAATCAGATTTTGTCAATTTCATGATAGACTTCAGTGAAACCAGCAGAAGGCACTCCCCTAACCAGCACCAAGCCCTTCACCACACCTGCGGGGGCAACCCCTTTTATAGATGTGGTGGTGGGCCCCCAAGGTGAGAATATCTTCTCAAATGGTGATTGGTTGGGGTACAGCAAGCCCTTGCCACATGGGTATATTTTGCCCCAAAACCCCAACAATTGCTTTACCAAAATAGTTAACTCTCCCCACAATCTGATAAGAGAGTTTCACATATTGCCTAATTTGGAATGTATTGCAGCTAGTTCAAATCTATCCCCAAATTCCTTCTGACCTTTAAAATCAGTATAAATATTAATTGCAAAAATCAGAAAGGATTATTTTTTGTTTACCCCCACTCTTAAAAAGAATAAAACTTAGCTTTTATTAGTGAATTTTTTAAATTTTACTAATTTTTTTGGGATCCAGTAGTGTAAGCACCAGTGAGCACCTTCAAGCTGGATTCCTACAACTTCCTTAGATATTAAAAATAAGAAAGTAGCAGTTGTAGTAAGTATATATCTATGATCTATATATAAATCTTAGATATAATATTGTATACTTTTGTTATTTAATAGAGATAGTTATATAGCTATATTAATATCAGATTCATAATATCACTATTATATTTTTTCAAAGATTTTATGTTTTTGCATTATATTTCTAAAGCTTTTGTACTTCAGTTGGCTCAACTGTTACTTTCTCATAAGTAAAAATTTCATATCACATACGTTGTTTAGTAAAGAAATCATTTTATGTTTTTATAAAGATTATGAATAATATTATAAGAATAATACTTTTATTTTTTCTTTAAATGTAAATAAACTGATTAATAACTTTAATCACACCCCTTGCGGGACTCGAACCCGCAATCCTCAGATTAGAAGTCTGATGCCTTATCCATTGGGCCAAAGGGGCTTAAAGCTTTTTACTTTTTTTACTATACATAAGACTCATCAAATAGAAAAAGCTTACATTTCACTGGGTGTATTTGCGCACACCTGTAACCACAAACTAAGGTAAGGTGCTAGATGACCTAACAGGTTATAAAACCATTATTAATAGGATGACATTGTTTCCTCCATACCCTCTTATTAGTATTAAATTAATGATATGTAGTTAGATAAAAAGGAACATTGAGGTGGTTGCCACACAAAATGGTTTTTAATTGTACTAACCCTATTAATAAAACACCTTACATTTTGATAATAAATTTTTGTTTTAGTTTTTTTTGTAAAAAATTATCTTTTAGCTAAAATATTATTTTTTTGATAATCACAAATACTTTATAGTATACATTTGATTCAGATTTTTAATATCTGTACATTTATAATTTTAGTCTTTCAGCTCTTTCCCATGCTGTCACAACTTTTATTCAAGATAAACTAGAAAATTAGTGACTATGGCAAGATTTAACACTTTCTGAAGTCCTTGAAATAAACCATGTGTAGATTAAATTATATCTATAAATTAGCCTAGCCAATTACTACTGTACCTGAGTGCCAGATGCTTGCTAATGTGGCAAGAAATTAAAGCAGTTATAGTTCCCCTCCAGCTTTTATAGGGTAATCTAAAGCTTTTGTAACAAAAATAGATGATCTAAATATATTGATTTATTTTTACCCATTTAAATTAAAAATGTTTGAATTTTCTTTCTCGTTGCAATCACTTTTGCAACCTATTCAATTCAAGACTAAATCTAGTTTGATAATCTCACAGAGGAGATTATTCTGCGCCCATGTCAGGAAGCAGTTGGGAAAGTAAGGTAAGAGGAGCAGGTGGAAGGCCTGCGGCCTCCAACATTCAAAAACGCCCCAGAGAAACTGGCGGAATAGACAAAAATTTTAAAAAACTGGCAGTCACTATTTCCCCAGAAATACTTGCATGGCAAGTACGATGCAACCAGTACATCAACATGCCACACTCCCAGCCACTTTCATTGGTGGAATTTGGAGTCTGCGTGTTTCTGGACATCCAACAAATGGCCTTATAGGAAAAATTTTGTGAAGATGTGCACACAATTTTCCTGACCACGGTGTACGTCGCACCTCACTCCATGTCATGCAGTTGGCTGGACCTAGGTTTTAAAAGCAAAGAGGCAGCAGACAAGGCTGCGGCGGAGCACATAGTGGTTGACCTCCCCAAAGGGCAACGGGTCATCAAAACCAAATGCATCAGATGGATAAAATCAAACCAAATTTTCCTCACGTTTGACTTTTTGCCTACTACAGTAAAACATGACATTTTGGAACAACACCTGAAAGACGGTCTCGCCATATATGGTGAAATACAATCCTTCAAAATGCAATGCTTCACACTGATGCCACACCTGTGCACCAGCAAAGCCATCGCAGTCCTGACCCCAACTGAGGAGATTGTGAAGGACCTAACCCAGATCCTGAACTCCACTTTTATTGATATTGCAGGCATACCACCCATCCATTATGGGTGACCATGGACAGCGCGCCCCCCATTTGCACCCACTGTGATGCGTTCAGCCATAAGGTGCATGCATGCCCCACCAAGGAGGGCATCACATTCCAAGAGCACCCCTCAGCGGCCATGGCCAGCGGAGAGGTGCACTATGAACCAACTGCAAGCACCAAAGAGGCTTTCCCGTGGGGAGCGCAAGGCTGCTACCTACTGGTAAAGCCTATCTCCCTGCAAGAGCAGAAGAAGGCCAAGCAGGCCCACAGGGCCGCGGCCAAGGAAGCGGCCAAAGCCACCACCGCTATCCCACACTCACAACGCCAGGAGGACATGGAAACCTTCACGGTGGAAGCAACTCAGGAATACATCAACCAATCAGATTGGAAAGCCCATGCTGAGCGGGCCACTCAATCTGAGGATCTGATGGGGGATTCGATCTCACCAATCATTGCACCCAAGCTCCAGTCAAAACCAACTTGGGACCCATCCCAACTGAAAATTTAATTTTGACCACTCAACAGTGCACTGAACTCATCCACACCACAAAAAATTCGTCCGACGTCAGGAAAACAAAAAGTGAAGGCTAAAGCCAATGCAACTCTTTCTACAAAAATTAACAAAAACCCCAATAACATTGCTGCTAACACCTGCGCTGCTGTGAAGGCCCATGGGGATCTAGAGGAGGCTAGTGGGCCCAGGTGCCCACCCCCTTGCACCTAAGGTGCGAAGGGGAAACCTTCACTTTAGGGATGTTGAATATCGCCAGACTAAGGCCTCCCCATCCTGGGCTAGGAAACTGAGTTTTTTACAACACAATTTACCCATAGATATCCTGGCCATCCAGGAGTCCCACTGTCCACGAGGTTTTGAGGAAGCTTGGAAAACAATGCTCCTCCCATCCCTATCCTTTTGGTCAAAGCACTGTGGGGTGCTAATTCAGAAAAATAATTTTTTCAAATTTTTATCCTCAGAAACATTCCTAAATGGCTGAGTTCTCATTGTCACTTTCTTGTGGGCTAATGAAGCACATGCAATCATCAACATCTATGCCCCAAATGGTGCACGCAAGTGTTGGGAATTTTCTTGTCAGTCTTCCTCCCACTACCCCCAGACTCTTTCCTAGTCGGCGACATGAACTGTTAACTAAAAACACCAGCAGACTGGCGGCCTTTCTCACCCCATGCCCCCCAGGGTCACATAGAACTGTACGTTCTAAAGGCCACCCTTGGGTTAATGGATGCGCTGCCGCGACATGCCCTGCTGCTCAAAAACATGACACATCCCCACATCCACAACAGCCAACTAAGGTCCATGACTTGCATCGACCTTATCCTAACGCTGGCGAAGTTCCAACCCCATATCTCCCACTTCAAAACAACAAAAATGGGATTCTCTGACCATTGACTGATCTTGCTAACCTACCACCTACCTGTCACAGCTGCTAAGGCCCCACATTGGTGCAAAATCTGGCCCTCTGAGCTCATGTCACAGGATTTTCCACATGGGTGGAAGCAGAAACTTTGGCAAAAAAGTTTGTTGCACCATATTGCATGGACCCCATTTCCACATGGGCAACTTTCAAAGATGACACCATCTGCCACTCTCGCCATCTCTCCTCCAGATGCTCATGAGCCACATCGGCGGTCATTTCATGCGCTCTGGAAGAGTTGGCACACCTGGAGTCCAATATCCCAGCTACAGGATACAGCTCTGCATGGGGACAGAAGTGGGCAGAGGCAGCCGCCCACCTCAATGCACTCAAAAGGCAACACAAACATCAGGTTTGTGTTCAGTACAGGGCCACACGCATCACAAAAGGCGACAAGTGCACTGCATATTTCTTTAAAAAAATTTTGTACCACGCCAGAGTGTGGCCTGCACCCAGGTGCAAAGATCAGATGATTCCATTGTGGATACACCAGCCAAAGTGGCAATCAAAACACAAAAGTATTACCTCAAGTTGTACCAATCTGATCCAATTCAGCCGGCTGAAGTGGCGGAATTTTATAACTGAGCCCACATCTGCACCATTTTCTGATACCCAGAAATAATGAATTTGATTACTCTGACTGAATTATGGACAGCCATTTGCGGTGCGCCAAACCAAAAATGCCCAGGCCCAGATGGCATTCCATATGAGTTCTACAAAAAGTACTTCAAATATATATCCCCATTGCTGCTCGCCTCACTTAACCAAAGCCTGTTGGAAACGCGCCTCCTACCAAAGAGCATGAGGCCTTTACCGTCACACTCTTCAAGAAAGGGGATAAGCTAGACTTAGCCAACTGGCACCCCATTCCTCTAACAAACACAGACACCAAAATTTTAACAAAAATCATGGCTAACCGCTTAGGGACTGTAGCATCTGCCACCATCTCCCCAGAACAATTTGGTTTCATACCCAGAAGGTCGATTTGGGATAACGTGCACTCTGTGGCTAACGTATGTCAATCCACAGCCTCTGGGGCACTTGTATTCTTGGACCAACAAAATGCCTATGATAGAGTAAACTGGGAATACCTCAGGGCCTGCCTCCATCAATTCCGCCTACCCCCTTGCTTCATCAACTGGGTGATGCTGCTCACGGAATCTGCAACAATGGCAGTGCGTGGCCCTGGCTTCCTAACGGAAGTAGTCCGCCCTCAAAGGGGCTTGCAACAAGAGGACCCCCTCAGCCCACTCTTATACAACTTCAGCCTTGACCCACTACTGCGAAATGTGAATTCCCAACTCACCATGGTCCATGTGCCAGGCCAAGCCCCAGTCAAGATAATGGCGTTTGCATATGATTGTGTGGTTGGGGTGTCTAATAATCAAGATGCATGCGCGCTTGAAGCTCTCATCCAGGAGTATTCCCAGGTAAGCAACGCGGCACTGAACACTTCCAAAACTGAAATCATCCTACTTGGTCAGTTTCAGAACTGCTGGACCCCAGCAATTAGTTCACAACCTGGCCCATCTGCTCGCCCACGTCCTCGCCCTACTAACTCAACACACACCGCCCCACTGGTGCTCCCCTTTGCTTTACGTCCTACCATAGGACCGGTACGCCATCTGGGCATGTGGATGGAGGCAGGCGGATACGCGTCAGCAGTAATGGAGTGCCATATTCTGGACAACGTGACAAAGCGAATCGCCTCTCTCAGAGCCCACCCTACTTCTCTTACTGGCAGGGTTGTTTTAGCCAACTCTATGCTCCTCTCCAAAGTCTGGTTTGGAGCTCATGCCATTCCCTTCTCCCCAAGCTTCTTCAAATCCTTGTATGCCCTGCTGCAAGGATGGCTTTTTGTCAGGCCGCCCTCCACCAGTACGGCTAGAGGTCATTTTGGCCCTCATCATCATGGTGGCATGGGCCTGCTTGACTCCAGAGCCCATGCTGCCAGGATCCTGGACACCTGGATTGCAGCCATCACCGCCCCTACACTCCCCTCCCAACACTGATCCTGCGCAGCCCGCTCCAACTTCTCCCGCGCTTTGTGCCTCAAAATCCATTGAACCCCCACTCCCTGATGAAATACCTCGCATCACACACATCAGCCACAGGTCCTCACAGGACTAAAACCCACTACAAACGAATCCTACTCTCCATGCGGAGCGCTGAGTGGAGAATTCGTATTAGTGGACATACAGCCCAAAGAGGCCGCCCCTCTCCTCAGTTCACACAAGAGGTACAGGGGCTACCCATCCATGATGGCGTGATCCCCATTCGGCCCCATGTCCTATCCAGGGTGGACTACCTGGACATGATGGACATCCCTTACTCCATTGAGACCCAAAAAACTATCTGGAAATATGTACACCATCCTCTGTTGCAGCCTCAAGTCTGCTCCCATGTGTGGCGCTGCCTGAGGCGGGTGTATCATACAGCTAAGCGCTCTAATGCTTTACACTCATCCGGTGTCGTGTGTGGCCAGTATGGAACGCTGTTCCACCTACTGGAGAAGTGCTCTACCTCTAAGGTGATATGGCGCGAAGTTCAACGTCTACTGGGCCAGTATCAAATGCATCCCTTCAGTCTGTCAAGAGATATGTTTGCTCTATCAATGGCCCCCTCTCTTCCACCCTCCCTCCATGCTTTGGTGGTTGCAATCGCCATGTGGACCATCCACACGATTGTCTTAGATGCCATCGCAGGCTCCACCCCCACCCTCCCAGAAGCTGTCCACAGATTTTGGTCTCATTTGGTGGACCACTTTCAAGCATGGATGTTTGGATGCCTCCCACCGCGTCGCTGACAGCTGGTCTCCTTCAGGTTCCCAGTCTGGTTCATCAAATCAGACCCCTTCCTCCACATGTGTTCAGTTGTGGCTACGGCCCCTCCACACGCTCCCTCCCCCTCCCCATAAGTGGCGTTCCCGCTGGCAACAAGAGATAGCATCGCTTCTCTGAGGTGCCTTCCCTGGTACTAAGTTTTGTCTCTTCTGAGTCATATTCAGAAGTGTCCATCCCATGGTCGGCCTTCCCCACAATAAATTTAAAATTTAAAAATTTAAATTAAAAATGTTTTTTTGCAGCTCAACTTAGCTTAATAAAGATTTGTAATTGAGTTGTTTATATAATATAATAGATTTGCTAAGTATATATAGCAAATTGATACTAAGAGCTAAAATAGATCATGTTATTAAACTAATAATTTAAAAATGTTTTTTATAAGCTGCATACAGTAAGTCTAAGTCATTTCATTATCAATCTGTCTATGATTATTCCTTTGGTTACTATCCAGATAGTAATCCTTAAGCATAGTATCCTCTTCTCATAAGTATTTGTAATTGTAAAGTATGTTTTGAGTAGTAGTATAGTATTCCAGATACTTAATTATATCTGGGACCTTACATGAAAGCATTAATTATATAAAAAATCTATTATATTGTAATTAGGAAACAAATAAGGTTTAGACTATCAGTATAAACCAAAAAAATATAAAAGTATTTCTTTTTAGTACCCAGTATACATTAAAATTTATTTCTAATAAAGAAGCATTAGTTTGAGAAAAGTTATACAGTATGAAATTATTCTATAAACATTGTGAGATCTTCCAACAGATGCCACAAATATCTTGTTTAAAGTGAGAAATTTACTTTTTAATAAAAGTAATAAATAGCTCTTTATTAAAGTTTTTTAAGTTTTTTATTGTTTAAGCAGGGCAAACCCAAAGAAAGGTCCTTTTCTTGATACTAGTATTTCCTATTTAAACTAGTTCAAATTTTGAGACCATGGGTATTTGAGGCAAAAGTATATAAAGCTGAGTCATCTAAATTAGGAAATATAGGCTTTTGGCTTATCAGATCAAAGATAAATATTTTGAGGCAAAACTGACCCATGTGGTAATGATTTGATGTATTGTATCCAATCACCAGCGAGTAAAATCTTCTCATCTTGGCGGTGGTCAGACTTGTGTGGTAATGATTGGTTAATTTGCACCCTATCATCGTCAAGTAAAATCTTCTCACCTCAGCGGTGGTCAGACTCATGTGGTAATGATTGGTTAACTTGCACCCTATCATTATAGAGTAAAATCTTCTCTTAGAGGTGGTCAGACTCATGTGGTAATGATTGGTTAATTTGCACTTATCATCATCAAGTAATAGCTTCTCACCTCGGAGGTGATCAAACTCATGTGGTAACAAACACCCTGAATTTGGCTGAGAAGTCGGAGTAATCCTATTACTAGTTATTGCCTTTTTAAGCCATTTTTTGTTATAAACCATATTTTTCCAATAGTTAGGATTCCACCAAGAATCCGCCAAGGTCTTTTTGCCATGGGTACTCATATCAATGATAACCACAATATTATTTGAAAATAGGGCAGGTGATGGGCCAATCATGGTATCAGATTCAGGGGCACTTGTACCTCCAACATTTTTTTCTTAAGTTGATAAGAGATTATCTGACATTGCCCCCCTCAAGAATGTTGGGAGGGGTGTAGGGTCATAGGAAGTGGCCATGTACCCATTTTATGATAATTCCTATAGCCAAAGACTTTATAGAATACTCATTTCCTCTCTTATACATAATGGTAGTCGGTCCCTCCCAGATTGATCCAAGTTTGCCACTATGGGGAGTTATGCAATTGTGGTAATATAAAGCCCTATCCGACACTTGGTAAGAAGGTAGAGAAGCACGAAGCTCATTGGTAGCTTGGACTTCTATAGTAACCATTTTTGCGTGGTTGGTATAATGTATAGGTAAGGCGGAAAGTGGGTACTCATCCATGCAAGAGTATTCCTTCTTGCTGGGTTCTTTATTGGCTAGAATTAAGGGGACTTCATAATTGAGCAATGACAAGAACCCTTGCTTCATATTGATAATGCCATCATATTCAATCATAAACTGATTACCTATAAGCATATCATAAGCGTTATTATCCAGAGCCACTGTGGGGGCTGATAGAATAAGCTTCCCAATACAAATGGGAAGGGATGAGTAAGCACCAAGTGCGCAGGTGTTGTTAGGACCAGCGGTTCCAAAGTCTTGGTTGTACTCCAAGTCAGGTGCAAGTTTGATCTTTTCATCAACTTGGAGGAGATTACATTCACCGGGGAGCCTGTATCTAAGATAGCCATCACCCAAACTTTTTGGATAACCACTTCGACCTTCATAAGTATCCCCCCAAAAGTGGGTGATAGCGCTAAGACCTCCTTAAGATGGAAATTGGAGGTTAATTTGCACGCGGTCTTGGGGTAATTTTCCTGGATGGACTGCATTGTATGACCATGCTGGATAGGGCGAATAAGGTGAGACAACACCTCATCTGCGTCGCTGGTAGTATTGATAATGACTGGCTCCCCTAGAACTTGGCAGTGATACGTCTCTTCAGGTATGGTGGCTTCATCTACTCCTCCAGCATTTAAACGATTGGGGACTCCACTTCAGCAGGTCCTCATACAACGTAATAGCCGACCTCATCTGTACTCCCCTCAGAATCACCCCCTGGGGTATTAGTAACGTGAGGTACTGGCATAAGTTGTTTAGATGAGTCAGGCACATGAGATTTGTCAGCAATAGGTGTGCCTTTCCCTATGCTGACATTTCTTTTCCCTGCTCCTGTTCCTCAGCTTCAGCTTTCTTTTTCCAGCACACAGCCTCCTTATGTCCAAACTTGTTGCAGTATTTGCACCAAGGGCATTCAGGACGTTTTTCTTTGGGGTTTTGCTCTTCAGGGCCCATTATCTGAAGGGGCTCCTTCTTGTCTTCAATAGCTAAGGCCCGAGGCTTAGGCTTTGAATCCTCAATGGTTAAAACGTGAGGACAAGATACTGCTCCGCGTGAAACTTCAGGCTTATGGAAATCAGTGACATCTATTAACGCCTCCTTGATATCTTGAATGGTATGGAAATAGCGCTTAACTGAGGTGATGTGCATCGCTAGCAATGGGTAAGTAGCCACTCCAGTCAAAACAGCGGCTACAGCATCATCCAAAGTCAACATCTTTGAAGTTAACAACGTCTGTGCTTCCATATAAAATTGTTCCGCAAAGGCGACCACTGACTCTCCTTTTTGGATACTCATACACATAAAAGCTTGATTTTTCATACTTAAAGCCTGTTTTGAACCAAACGTGTTTATGAGGGCCTCTTTAACTTCGGACCAGGTGCTAAGAGCATCCATATGTGGGACCATCACCTCCTGTGCCATGCAGCCCAAACAGGAAAAAATATGTTTGGCCTTCTGACAATCAGTCGCCCCTTCCATAGCTGCTTCATAAGCATATAAAAACGAAGCAATGCTACCCTTGCTGGGGATAAACTTGTCTTTAAACGTTGGTTTAAATGAATTATAGTCATTCCCAGTAAGGGTATGAATAGCTGGAGCTTCTGCTTCTGAGGTTTCAGAGCGGTAGCTTAACTGATCAAAGGTCTGCGAAAGGTGATTAAACTGATCATGCATGGCTTCAAGCCGGGTTTCCATTTTAGAGAGGGCTTCTAGGGGCCCAGATTCACATAGTCTCAGTTGAGCTTTGATCCCTGATTTATGAGTTTCAAGATCTTTCACTTGGCTCTCCATTGCAGTGACTTTAAAATGGATTTGTGACACCATTGAGCTTAGGTTTAATTGAGCAGTTCCCACGGCTTTCACGTGGTTCTTCAGCTCTTCTTTCATTTGTTTACACCCTTCATCGTCACAAGAGTGGGATCTGGGGCCTTGTACTCCCTCCTTAATCTGTTCAAACTTCCGCTTGACCTGCGTTATTTAACTAAATACTTCCTTCAACAGCACAGGGCTTTCCAGCGAAGCTTTTACCACTTTTGCTTCAGTTTTGCATTCAGTCAGGTGACATGCCAAATATTTGGTATTTTCAAACGAAGCTTTGAGAGCTAGCTCCTTTTCTAGCTGAACAACCTTGGCCGCGAGGGTGGTGGTGGCGCTAGATGGTTCAAGCAACAGATGACGTTCAAGCTCATCAACACGCAAAAAGGCCTGAATTAACTGTCGCTCCACCACAGCCACATGCTGTTAATATTCCTCTTAAAGGACGGAGTTGGGGGCTGAAAGGTCATGGTGCATTTGCTCATTGTGATTTTCAAGTTCTTTAGCAAACTCCTCCAACAACGAGCGGGTGCTAGCGGAGGAAGCGCTCAGTTCATTCTGAAATATCTTTATGGCCTCCTCAACGTACTTTACAATCTCAGTGTCCATAGTAGTAAGTTGATCATGCTGCTGTATGATGAAGTTACAATTAGCTTCCACACCAGATCTAACTGCTCCAAGATGTTTGGAGGTCAGTTGGTACAACTTATCATAAGCTAAATTCAGAGCTGCATGAGTATCTAGGTGTCAATGTAACTCTTTGTGATGTTCAGCTAGGAGATGCATTATGTGTACCAAGGCAGGGTGAGCAAACTTGCGCATGTAGGTGGTCAAATTTGTAAGCTGACCATAGGTCTCTGGGAGGACACTAGTCTCATAGAGAAACAAGTGGCGTTCCTCAACCAACGACGCTTGTTTGCGGGATGCAATGTTGCCAGGGTTAAGGATGCCATGAGTAAGGTCTCTCACAGCTTCAGTGGCTGGCCAGGTGATGTGATGAGACTCAGGTATTAATATGCGCTCAAATTGTTTTTCTCTAAACATCAAAGCAGTAGGGCTATCCATTCAATCATCATCTTCAGTCCCTTCCCCATTTTGCACCCAATGGGTGACACTCTCCATTTCATTAAACTTATTGAAGTATTCAAGGTGAAGCCCCTGTAGTGAGCACCAGTTTGTGGGATCCGCCGACAGATGCCACAAATATCTTGTTTAAAGTGAGAAATTTACTTTTTAATAAAAGTAATAAATAGCACTTTATTAAAGTTTTTTTAAGTTTTTTATTGTTTAAGCAGGGCAAACCCAAAGAAAGGTCCTTTTCTTGATACTAGTATTTCCTATTTAAACTAGTTCAAATTTTGAGACCATGGGTATTTGAGGCAAAAGTATATAAAGCTGAGTCATCTAAATTAGGAAATATAGGCTTTTGGCTTATCAGATCAAAGATAAATATTTTGAGGCAAAACTGACCCATGTGGTAATGATTTGATGTATTGTATCCAATCACCAGCGAGTAAAATCTTCTCACCTTGGCGGCGGTCAGACTTGTGTGGTAATGATTGGTTAATTTAAACCCTATCATCGTCGAGTAAAATCTTCTCACCTCAGCGGTGGTCAGACTCATGTGGTAATAATTGGTTAATTTGCACCCTATCATCATCGAGTTATATCTTCTCACCTCAGAGGTGATCAAACCCATGTGGTAACAAACACCCCAAAATAGGCTGAGAAGTTGGAGTAATCCTATTATTAGTTATTAACTTTTTAAGCCATTTTTTGTTATAAACCATATTTTTCTGATAGTTAGGATTCCACCAAGAATCCGCCAAGGTCTTTTTGCCATGGGTACTCATATCAATGATAACCACAATATTATTTGAAAATAGGGCAGGTGATGGGCCAATCATGGTACAGATTCAGGGGCACTTGTACCTCCAACATTCTCTTTCTTAAGTCAATAAGGAGATTGTCTGACAAACATATATATGGTATATTAAAGGTTATAATAATAACTATGCATAGGCTATGTTGCTGATATAAATAACATTGCAGTCTTGATACATGATTTAGTAGCAAATCCATCATTAGATATAATTACTTATAATTTTAACAAAGCTAAATATTAATGATTATAATTTATTCTTGGCACACAAACCCAAAACTAACGGATTTTAAACATACAGAAAAAATTCATGCATGAGTTTTTTATAATCATTATTTTAAATTTATTGCGGGGAAAGCCAACCATGGGATGGACGCTTCCGAATATGACTCAGAAGAGACAAAACTTAGTACCAGGGGAGGCACCCCAAAGAATCGATGCTATCTCTTGTTGCCAGCAGGAACGCCACTTATGGCAAAGGGGGAGGGAACGTGTGAAGGGGCCGTAGCCACAATTGAGCAAGTGTGGAGGAAGGGGTCTGAGTTGATGAACCAGACTGGGAACCTGGAGGAGACCAGCTGTCTGCAACGTGGTGGGAGGTATCCAAACAACCACGCTTGAAAGTAGTCCACCAAATGAGACTGGAATCTGTGGAGCGCTTCTGTGAGGGTGGGGGTGGAACCTGCGATGGCATCTAAGACAATCGTGTGGATGGTCCACATGGCGATTGCAACCACCAGAGCACGGAGGGAGGGTGGAAGGGAGGAGGCCATTGATAGAGCAAACATATCTCTTGACAGACTGAAGGGATGCGTTTGATCCTGGCCCAGAAGACGTTGAACTTCGCGCCATATCACTTTAGAGGTAGGGCACTTCTCCAGGCGGTGGAACAGCGTTCCATACTGGCCACACATGACACAGGATGAGTGTAAAGCGTTAGAGCGCTCAGCTGTACGATACACCTGCCTCAGGCAGCGCCACACATGGGAGCAGACTTGAGGCTGCAACAGAGGATGGTGTACATATTTCCAGATAGTTTTTTGGGTCTCAATGGAGTAAGGGATGTCCATCATGTCCAGGTAGTCCACCCTGGATAGGACATGGGGCCGAATGGGGATCACGCCATCATGGATGGGTAGCCCCTGTACCTCTTGTGTGAACTGAGGAGAGGGGCGGCCTCTTTGGGTTGTATGTCCACTAATACGAATTCTCCACTCAGCGCTCCGCATGGAGAGTAGGATTCGTTTGTAGTGGGTTTTAGTCCTGTGAGGACCTGTGGCTGATGTGTGTGATGCGAGGTATTTCATTAGGGAGTGGGGGTTCAATGGATTTTGAGGCACAAGGCGCGGGAGAAGTTGGAGCGGGCTGCGCAGGACCAGTGTTGGGAGGGGAGTGTAGGGGCGGTGATGGCTGCAATCTAGGTGCCCAGGATCTTGGAAGCATGGGCTTTGGAGTCAAGCAGGCCCATGCCACCATGATGATGAGGGCCAAACATGACCTCATGCCGCACTGGCGGAGGGCGGCCTGACCAAAGCCATCCTTGCAGCAAGGCATACAAGGATTTGAAGAAGCTTGGGGAGAAGGGGATAGCTTGAGCTCCAAACCAGACTTTGGAGAGGAGCATAGAGTTGGCTAAAACCACCCTGCCAGTAAGGGAAGTAGGGTGGGCTCTGAGAGAGGCGATTCGCTTTGTCACGTTGTCCAGAATATGGCACTCCATTACTGCTGACGCGTATCCGCCTGCCTCCATCCACACACCCAGATGGTGTACCGGTCCTATGGTAGGACGTGGCACAAGGGGAGCACCAGTGGAGCGGTGTGTGTTGAGTTACTAGGCCGAGGACGTGGGCGAGCAGATGGGCCAGGTTGTGAACTAATTGCTGGGGTCCAGCAGTTCTAAAACTGACCAAGGAGGATGATTTCGGTTTTGGAAGCATTCAGTGCCACGTTGCTTACCTGGGAATACTCCTGGATGAGAGCTTCAAGCATGCGTGCATCTTGATTATTAGACACCCCAACCACACAATCATCTGCAAACGCTATTATCTTGACTGGGGCTTGGCCTGGCACATGGACCATGGTGAGTTGGGAATTCACATTTCGCAGTAGTGGGTCAAGGCTGAAGTTGTATAAGAGTGGGCTGAGGGGGTCCTCTTGTTGCAAGCCCCTTTGAGGGCGGACTACTTCCGTTAGGAAGCCAGGGCCACACACTGCCATTGTTGCAGATTCCGTGAGCAGCATCACCCAGTTGATGAAGCAAGGGGGTAGGCGGAATTGATGAAGGCAGGCCCTGAGGTATTCCCAGTTTACTCTATCATAGGCCTTTTGTTGGTCCAAGAATACAAGTGCCCCAGAGGCTGTGGATTGACATACGTTAGCCACAGAGTGCACGTTATCCCAAATCGACCTTCTGGGTATGAAACCAAATTGTTCTGGGGAGATGGTGGCAGATGCTACAGTCCCTAAGCGGTTAGCCATGATTTTTGTTAAAATTTTGGTGTTCGTGTTTGTTAGAGAAATGGGGTGCCAGTTGGCTAAGTCTAGCTTATCCCCTTTCTTGAAGAGTGTGACAGTGAAGCCTCACGTCCTCCTGATAGGAGGCGCGTTTCCATCAGGCTTTGGTTAAGTGAGGCGAGCAGCAATGGGGATATATATTTGAAGTACTTTTGTAGAACTCATATGGAATGCCATCTGGGCCTGGGCATTTTTGGTTTGGCGCACCGCGAATGGCTGTCCATAATTCGTTCAGAGTAATCAAATTCATTATTTCCAGGTATTGGAAAATGGTGCAGATGTGGGCTCAGTCGAAAAATTCCGCCACTTCAGCCAGCTGAATTGGATCAGATTGGTATAACTCAAAGTAATACCTTTACATTTTGATTGCCACTTCAGCCGGTGTATCCACAATGGAATTATCCAATCTTTGCACCTGTGTGCAGGCCACACTCTGGCGTGGTACAAAATTTTTTTAAAGGAATGTGCAGTGCACTTGTCGCCTTTTGTGATGCGTGTGGCCCTGTACTGAACACAAACCCGATGTTTATGTTGTTTTTGAGTGCGTTGAGGTGGGCGGCTGCCTCCACCCACTTCTGGCCCCATGCAGAGCTGTATCCTGTAACTGGGATTTTGGACTCCAAGTGTGCCAATTCTGCCAGAGCGCGCAAGATAACCGCCGATGTGGCTCATGAGCATCTGGAGGAGAGATGGTGATAGTGGTGGATGGTGTCATCTTTGAAAGTTGCCCATGTGGAAATGGGGTCCGCGCAAAATGGTGCAACAAACTTTTTTGCCAAAGTTGCCTCTTCCACCCACGTGGAAAATCCTGGTGACGTGAGCTCAGGGGGCGGATTTTGCACCAATGTGGGGCCTTAGCAGCTGTGACAGGTAGGTGGTAGGTTAGTGAGACCAGCTGATGGTCAGAGAATTCCATTTTTGTTGTTTTGAAGTGGGAAATGTGGGGTTGGAATTTTGCCAGCATTAGAATAAGGTCGATGCGGGTCATGGACCTTAATTGGCCATTGTGGACATGGGGACACATCATGTTTTTGAGCAGCGGGGCATGACACAGCAGCGCATCCATTAACCCGAGGGTGGCCTTTAGAACGCGTAGTTCTACGTGACCCTGAGGGGCGTGGGTTGAGGAAGGCCACCGGTCCTTTAGTGTTTAGCCAACAGTTCATGTCGCCAACTAGGAAAGAGTCTGGGGGTAGTGGGAGGGATTTGACCAACGAGAAAAATTCCTGACATTCGCATGCACCATTTGGGGCATAGATGTTGACTATTGCGTGCGCTACATCAGCCCACAAGAAAGTGACAGCAAGCACTCAGCCATTTAGGAATATTTCTGAGGATAAAAATTTGAAAAAATTATTTTTCTGAATTAGCACCCCACAGTGCTTTGACCAAAAGGATAGGGATGGGAGGAGCATTGTTTTCCAAGTTTCCTTGGAACCTTGTGGACAGTGGGACTCCTGGATGGCCAGGATATCCACGGGTAAATTGTGTTGTAAAAAACTCAGTTTCCTAGCCCGGGATGGGGAGGCCTTGAGTCTGGCGATATTCAACGTCCCTATGGTGAAGGATTCCCCCATTGCACCTTAGGTGTGAGGGGGTGGGCCCCAGGCCCACTAGCCTCTTCAAGGTCCCCACGGGCTTTCACGGCAGCGCAGGTGTTTGCAACAATGCTATCTGTAGTTTTGTTGATTTTAGCAGAAAGGTTTGTGTTAGCTTTTGCCTTCACTTTTTGTTTTCCCGACGTCAAACGAATTTTTTGCGGTGCAGATGAGTTTGGTGCACCATTGAGCGGGTTGAAAATTTTCTTTTCAGTTGGGATAGGTCCCAAGTCAGTTTCAACTGCAGCTTGGGTGCAACAATTGGGTGAGATCGAATCTCCCATAGGATCCTCAGATTGAGAAGCCCACTCGGTATGGGCTTCCCAATCTGATTGGTTGATGGATTCCCAAGTTGCTTCCACCGCAAAGGTTTCCATGTCCTCCTGGTGTTGTGAGTGTGGGATAGCGGTGGTAGCTTTGGCTGCTTCCTTGGCCACGGCCCTATGGGCCTGCTTAGCCTTCTTCCACTCTTGCGGGGAGATAGGCTTTACCAGTAGGTAGCAGCCTTATGCTCCCCATGGGAAAGCCTCCTTGGTGCTTGCAGTTGATTCATAGTGCACCTCTCTGCTGGCCATGGCTGCCAAGGGGTGCTCTTGGAATGTGACGCCCTCCTTGATGGGGCATGCATGTGCCTTATGGCCAAACACGTCACAGTGGGTGAAAATGGGGGGCGTGCTGTCCACGGTCACCTGGAATGGGTGGGTGGTATGCCCTGCAATATCAATAAAAGTGGAGTGCGGGATCTGGGTTAGGTCTTTCACGATCTCCTCAGTTGGGGTAAGAACTATGATGGCTTTGCTGGTGCACAGGTGTGGCATCAGCATGAAGCATTGCATTTTGAAAGATTGTATTTCGCCATATATGGCGAGACCATCTTTCAGGTGTTGTTCCAAAAATGTCACGTTTTACCATAGCAGGCAAAAAGTCAAACGTGAGGAAAATTTGGTTTGATTTTTTCCATCTGGTGCATTTGGTTTTGATGACCCATTGCCCTTCAGGGAGGTTGACCACTACGCGCACCGCTGCACCCTCATCTGCTGCTGTTTTACTTTTGAAACCTAGGTCCAGCCAACCGCATGACATGGAGTGAGGTGCAATGTACACCGCAGTCAGGAAAATTGTGTGCACATCTTCACAAAATTTTTCCCATAAGGCCATTTTTTGGATGTCCAGAAACACGTGGACTCCGAAAAACACTGACTAAAGTGGCTGGGAGTGCGGCGTGTTGATGTACTGGTTGCATCATGCTTGCCATGCAAGAATCTCTGGGGAAATAGTGACCGCCAGGTTTTTAAAATTTTTATCTATTCCGCTGAATTCTCTGGGGCATTTTCAAACGTTGGATACCGCGGGCCTTCCACCTGCTCCTCTTACCTTACTTGCCAATTGCTCCCTGACATGGGCGCAGAATAATCTCCTCTGTGAGATTATCAAACTAGATTTAGTTTTGAATTGAATAGGCTGCAATAGTGATTGCAACGAGAAAGAAAAAGTTTTTATAATCATTATTATTAATAAGATTTCATTAAAATTAACTAAGTCTCAATGTTACAAATTTAATTTATAACCCTTAGATTTATATTGTATCTTTTATACTTGTTAGATGTTTTAAAATATTTGTAGTTTGAAACTTTTTTCCAGATGTAAAATTCAATATTACTAATGATATATATATATAACTATACTTATCCTAAGTTAGTACCAGGAAAATATTTAAACATTATTTTTTTATTTTTTAATTTGCCAGTACTTCCCTCAGGTTAAGATGACTTGATAGGTATAAAAAATACAGTGTAACATAAGTTTATACTATACAATGTTTAGGGTACATTATTTTCTCATTTTATCTGAGGTGGGCTGACCTTGGGACAAATATACTGCACCAATAGGAGGGATAGAGAGTAGGGAGCAAATTTTATAGGAGTGGAGGACAAAAACTAAGTGCTGGGGGTAAAACCTTCCTGTATGTGTTATGATAGGCTAGAATTACATGATAAACTTCACTAATTTGCTTAGTCTTACTGAGGCATAGTGCAAAAATCCATATGTATTGCTATCCTCTTGGCACATAAATAAAATTTCTACCACAACAGGATTGGAACCTGCATCATGAGGGGTGATAGTGGGACGCCCATCCTGACTATGCCACACCCCCCTATGTTTAAATACATTATAAACTGCATTATAGGTGATACCCAGTATCTATAAAGCAAATTTTATTTACTACTAGATAATTTTTTTAACAAATAAGTTAGCCTCAATACAAATTAAATAAACTATAATATGTATTGCATGTTTTGAGTATTATACTGATTACATTTTTCTACTGTTTAAATGCTTCATCTATTATAGAAAATAATACCAGATAGGATTTTAACCTTGGTTCCAACCCTTCATACAACCTCAAGCCTATATAAATCAGTTAAATTCAATTAACATCACCTTCATTTAAGTTCTAGTGTTAAAGAATCCTTAAAAAAGGTCACAAGTAACTAAAATTGAAGGCTGTTTTAGAGCGCTCAAATAATAAAAGACAAAGGAACCTTACCTACTAAAAACAAGATAAATGGTGCCACTGATAACCTGTAAGACCTTACTGTATGCTGCGATTTTTGTCTGCTCAACCATATAAATTACACTATAATTAATTAATCTATATAATATAAATAACTAGATTAAGCTTTTATTAATATAGCTGCCTCATTGACATCAATCTATAGTCTAAAGTACTATCAACTTTATTGAGCAAATCATCTACAAAAATATTACTAAATGTTGTATCAGTGTCCATTGCCTATTACTGGCAGTATGAAAAGTTACAATGGATCCCTTACAACTCATTGGTGCTAAGCACCTTAGGAGTTTTTTTTCTCAACTTCCAGCATCCTAGATCACCTGTGGATTGCTAGGGGATAATTCTTGGTGGCAAGTGAATTGTATATCAGTTAATCCTAATTTTAGTTAAAAATGTTTGGGAGATTTTGGGTAATTTGCCAGGTTCAGATCCATCAGTGATTGATACAGGTGAATGCTTAAGATCTTAATGGGCAGAGTTGCCAACAGAATGGGGCATCTAATAGTTGATCTGTGATTAACTATCAGGTGTACCAATTGAGATTAGGCAGGTTTCATCACTGACCAATTGGGAATATAATGAGCAAGTTGCGAGGTAAGTGATGCTGCCTGTAACCAGCAAATTGATCAGTTGGTTTGTGACCTGCCTTAATGGGTAACAAGTCCCATTACCTGAGCAGGTTGCTTGCCAAATATGGTTGGTTTGCTAGGATAAAGTGGGAAACGTTAGGGACACGTTTTCTGACTCTTTCCATTTTAGGTCTTGAGGATGTCTGAAAAAGGAATCATAACCAGATGGAGAAGACCATCGCTGGTGAGACGTCAAAGGGAAGTTCAATGGAAATGGCTGCCATTTCATGGCTGAGGCGCCAACTGAGGGTTGGGCGCCAAATTCCCTATATAAATTCCCATGATAATTCATATCAATAAACACACCAAGTTAGTAGAATTCATTATTGTGTTAAGTTCTATTCATCTTCAGAAAATTACTGCAGTGTGCATATTTGGGGACTATTTTGTCATATAAAGGGTAAGGATCAGGGATCCTTATAAGAGAAGCTGAACTTAGATGGGAATTGCTGCAGAATCCATGTCACAAGAGGAAACGCTTTAAACTTCTGGATCTGAGCATATGTCATGTTAGGTGGATAAGGGAAAAAGTCCCTACAGTTGACATCAAGGGTATTTTGTGGAAAAGTACAGGTTTAGCATTGGACCATAATGGGTTATCTATTCAACTATGAATAATAGTTATCATACTATTATCAATCAACTATCAACTATTATCAGACAACGTGAATTGTGCACATATCAAACCTGTGCAGTTAACAATTGGAAGCTATTAATTGGGGAAGAACCCAGGATTATAACATTTGGTACTCATGATAAGAGTAGCCAACTAACAGTCTTTAACATTTAAAGATAACTCCTAACTTTAAACGCCCACATATTTGATTATATCAATTTATCTTGACCTTGCAGCCCTTTAACTCAAATTACTTATTTAATACTATTTCTAAAGACCTTGAATCAGCATAAGGTCATTGTTACTAGATATTTGTGATATACTTGATCATTCATCAATGTCTTGGCCTATTAGCTGATTATTCATATGGTGTAATTCATAAGGCTAAGGCACTAGTGTCCCTTTCTTTCCAGAGCATATATAATAAGAAGTTAATTACCATGAGTGCAGTTATTTACCAAACATTTAGCATCAATGATAATTTCAGGATTTTAAATATCAAATAGTAAAAGGATTGCACTTTATAAGATATATTTTGTACTTGAAGCCTAATTATAAGTTTACTGAAGGACCTCTAGATGATTACTGCTAGCTCTAAAGCCTCTGTCAGTATTCAGAGACTATGGTGTTCTTCCCATGTTTATTGCTATATATTTATCTGTTATCAAAAGCTAAGTTAGCTTGCTTTTTGAAATATCTGTCCTCATAGAGATTACTCTAGAATTTGGTTCAACTTACCTGTGCAGATTAAATATAACACCTAAGCGCCGAATTTCCTTAAATGGTGCTCACTTCAGGGCATTTTCCACAGCCCTGGACACCAATGCTAGTATAATGAAGAAAGAACGTTATTGTTGTGATGGCCTAAAGCTTCTTATCAATTCTGAGACGGCTATATTTAAGGACAACCAAAATTAAATTTCAATCCATCTGTAACCTTAGCAATGAAAGAGATAACCTCCTTAGCTAATGTTCTGACATCTTATGAGATACTATCACCATGTTGCCAATATTTCTACTATTACCAATAGAAACTACATTGCCTTGATGGCCTTGTTTTTTAGCACTAATGTTGCCCATCTCAAAAGGGAAGCCACCATGAATCTTTATATGCAAATGGGCCAAACAAAAGAATTATTAGAAATAAAAAATTCCTAATATGGCACCCCAGCTAACAGCCTAGGAAGCCATATCAGAACGTGAAGAAGCTTTGGGGAAACTTTTATCTGGCGCCAGCTTTAGCTGGCAGACCATGACGGACAACATTTTGGTAGGAGCATAAGCGACATGAGGCATATGGAGGTATAATTGTGGATTTTTCTATGTTGATGAGGCCGGCATTGTCCATTGCCTCAACGTATTGAGCAAGTTGATGCTTAGAAAAAGTGATGTAAGCAGGCACACAAATGAATGACTTGATGCACCAGCGGGTTTTGGGATAATTGGGGTTAAAAAGGAAAGTTTTTGCTGCATTGATCAAGCATGGCTCGCACCAAAAGCAAGCTCCTCAATTTCATAATTCACATCTTCCTCGGAATTGTAGGAAAATTTGGGATAGGAATACCCTCAACAAGGGGCTCCATCGCCCTATGGAGTTGCTGCAATGTAGGTTGTTGACAGGGGCAGCTGCAGCCTCAACTGCCATTTTATTGATTTTTTGTAAACGGAAAACTGTTTCATGGGAGAAATGGTGGGGTCAAATAGGAAGGGTCAACGAACTCCTCCAAAGCAAAATCACCTTGATGGCCTTGATAATGCCTTGAAGGGAGCTGTCAGGTCCAACACTGACCTTGACAGGGAGATCAATTTTGTGCATACTTCATCCAAAACTAAGGACAAGAGATTAAGGAATTAAAGATAAACCTCTTTTTTTGTGAACCAGAAACAAAAACAGGCTGTGAAAAAGTATAAGGCAGAGCGCTGCCATCTTTCTAGCCTGTTGACTAAATGCTTCCAGGAGGTTTATGAATGACTGCATTAAATAGGCCAAAGTAATGCCAGTAAGCAATCCCCAAATACTCAGAAAAACCTAATATAAAGCTCTTTTTAGCGTTTGATGCCAATAACAATAGGCTCTGATTAGGCGCCACTTTCCTATGATTTTTACTGCTACCCCAATTTCATGTATTTAGACTCAATGATTATTTGTTGATCCCAACTAGAATTTACTTTTGCCGCCACCTTTTCTGCCACCACTTGATCTCTCAGCGCATTCTGTTTTCATTATTCATGAAAACTTCAGCTCAGTATGCTCAGATGGCCCATAGTCATATAATGTCCACTCCTTGTCCAGACAACTCAAAGGTTTGATCCAAATCTTGCAACCTT
>JAKSZP010016270.1:0-66168 GCA_022478985.1 Massospora cicadina | reverse complement strand
CACCACCACTTCTGCTGAGCAGTACCAACCACAAGTCACTGACTACATAGAATCCCTATAACTCCTACTCGCTGGGGCCTTTACCCAGGGGAATAGCAAATAGAAGACTAACACTTGCTGCAATGACTCCCATAATGGACTTAGCCTCTAGTCCAACATCTGACAGTGAACATGTTAAAGTAGGACATTACAAGTGCTACCTACAATAATTTGTTTGTCCCACCTGTATCATCTTATGCAGATAGCCAAATTTCATAACCAGGAATTAATACAGCATCTACAGTTATTGGAAACTTTGCATTCTCAGCTTCTCCAGGTTTACCAATCTGCTTCCCTCTTTATGTGGTGAGAACCAGAGCGCCATTCTAAAGAATTTGTATCTCATCAATGATATGCAAGCATCATTAGCTCATCTTTAGAAAGTAGTACTGAGATTCATCAATTCAGAACTAATTAACTGTTTTGACCATTTTGGGAAATCATCCTTTACAACTAGACTCCTGAGGCCTATCTCGTGGATGGGGCGCCAGAGTGGGAAGCGGAGGAAATAGTAGCTTCTGTCGTGTTAAGAGAAGACTTGAGTACCTGGTATCCTGGAAGGGTTTTGACGCTGCAGGAAACAGTTTGTTTCCACCTTGTGACTGTGTGCATGCCCAAGATCTGATTGAAGCCTTCCAAAAGCGTTTCCCTCAGGCTGCTGGATCTCCACCCAAACAGACCGTTGCCGCCATGAAGTTGGCCCCTGCCCACAAAAACTTTACCCTTGCGCATGCCCCTGGAGGGGAGTTGAGCCCCATCAGGATGAGAGGGTAATGTCATGGTCAAATGACATCATAGTGTGGACCAACCCCAAGGATAAGGCTGGGCGCCAGGAGGCCCAGAAGGTGAAGTTACAGGCTCTCCCTGACCTTAGGCATACGCTATACCAACGCTGGGTACAGGCAAAATATGCCCAGGTTGGTACTAGTGAGGTGCCAAATGCCCAGCCCCTTACATTGGCCCAGGCGTTAAATCAGATGGTCTATCAAATTAACGCGGACGGTTCCATTCAGTCAGTTGAGGAATGGGGTTTCAAAAACCATTCAATTTATGAAACAACGCGTTCAGGTTGGATCCAACATCAATCAATCACTCGAGTGAAGTCAGTTTTGCCATATTTGACCAATTCAGATGGTGGTGTTGGCCTATTGGTGGGTTGGTGCTTGGGCCCACTTCAACAATCCCCTTATTCCCCCAATGTTGTTTAATTATGTTTTCCCTGACCAACATTCCTTGTTGGTCGACTTCCCAATAAACAATTTCCCATTTTACCATTTTTATTTATGATTTTTCTAACAATCGTGTGCGTGAACCTCTTTGAGGAGGTCTCACACTCCATTGACCTTGCCATTTGGACACAATAAAATTATCACCTCGTACACTGTTGTTTTGCCCAGGTACCCATCAACTTGGGTCATTTACCCCTTCTCTCCATATGCACTGCAACGTTTTTGGCTGGTTACTTATCGCATTTCTTTTCTTGAGTTATTATTGCTCCAGCATTCTGCTGGTCACTAGTATCTTTAGTATTAATGTCTAGTTTCCTTGCATTTGCTTTGTGCACCGTGCACCACCACGCTGGAAATAGGAGAGTTATAGACACTCTCCTTACAATTTGCCAGTAGAGGAACAGCGAATTGTCTTAGCAGAGTGAATGGCAATGACTATAGCCTTGGCCTACTTAGTTAAATGGTCAACAGCCATAGTAATGTACTGGCGCCCATGTAACCCTCAAGGCAAGGGCCTGAAAACATCATTACTCACCACTTAAAAGCCTTGGTTGTTAAATCAAATGATTTTTATATATATGATTAGAGGCTCCTCTTTTTTTAAATGAGGCATGCATCAAGAGCTCCTTTTCTATAAACGGTCATATTATTCCAATAATATCTTGATTTCAACCACTCATGAGTCTTCTTTATACCATTGTGACCCATTTGACTATGCCCTTCCATAACAGCATTAAATCTTGAGTATAAATGTAGAAAGGAAAATCATTTAGAGTTGACCTTCTTATACAAAGATCCCTCTTGTTTCAGGGTATCCTGAGTAACTAGCCTTAAAGTAGGCTTGATCCACTTCAGATTCTATATCCCACAGTTCAGGTCGACCAATAAGGTCATATAATTGCTCATCCTTCTTGGGATCCAAAATTAACACAGGCATCTAAGACCATCAACATTTTAATGCTTGGTACCTGAGCAATGAACAATTGAAAAATTTTAAATTTGTAATCACAGGACCCAATGAACCGCTATATGCATCTTTCATAATTTTGCAATTATCTTAAATAAGAATGGTCAGTAACAACAGAGAAGTGGTTACCATATAAAAAGTGTCAGATGTGTTTGATTGCCATAATTAAAGCTTGGCACTCCCATCTGATCACACTGTAGTTTTACTCAGCCTCAAATAGGGTCTTGATGTAGTAGGCCACAGAATGGTCAATTTGATCCTTATAGTACTGAGACAGGATGGCCTCTAATGGCCACATTACTCACATCAGTATGCTGAATAAAAAGTGCTTATCAAAGCAAGTATGGATCAAAACAAGCATCTGGTAGAGAAGTTTGGAGCAAATTGAAGGATTGCTCCTAAGCAGATCCTTACTCAAATGGTACCCCATTATGTAATAGATAAAAAAGCCTCAACCAAATCAGCAAACTTGAGTTAAATTTTCAGTAGACATGCCCATCACTAAGAAAACCTGTATATCATGCAAATAAGAAGGCCGGAGACATTTAGCTAATGGTCATAATTTTATCTGGTAGGGTCAAATCCCTTAAAAACTTTGTGCCCTAAAAACTCCATTTCACTCTGAGATAAAAAACAATTGGAAGGTTTGAGCTTTAACAAAGAATTCCAAACTTGTCTAGAAACTTCTCTTGAGAAGTCCATTTGCTTTGTAAAAGTCTTCAAAAAATGGTAATACTATTTAATTACACCAAGACGCAGGTCAGCTTTAGGTCTTAGAGCATTCCATCCATGGCTTTTAAAAAGTGGCTGTAGCATTTCTCAACCCTTGAGGCATATGGGTCAGTTCATACGAGCCCTCATTAGGAATCAAAGCACATTTGGCCCAATCTTCAGGGCCAACTTAATCTGCCAATAACCATTGGCTAAATTTATCGCAGAAATATAGGTGGAGCCATAAATCAGATGGTGGGAATTGTCAATCCTTGATAAAAGATAGCTGCAATGATATGTGATTGCATAGAACCTATGATAATCCATAAACACTTCGTGAGAGCCATATTTCTTCTTCACCAATAACAATGGAAAGGCCCAGGGACTATTGGAAGGTTTCAACAATTCAGCTTCCAATAATCAATTCAATTTTCTTGGTAACCTGAATATCCTCAATCTTTGACTTCCAATAGACTTAGCCTAAATAAGAGGATGCCTCCAGCTTCAATAGTATGCATAATTTATTCATTTTAGTGAAATTGTAGGTATGCTTTATGAAAATATCTGGATTTTCCTCAGGTAATTGATGCACTAGCTTTCCTAGTCAGTAGTAGCTGATTCCCAATTGTGGTCCATCAACATAGATGTCCTAATAAGTTTCCAGCCAGAAATCTTCTAAAATCCCAGAAGTCTAATATCATAAATCTGGGAAAGAGGTAACAATCTAACATAGGCCATCAGAGTCTTTTAATCCACAGTTTTTGGCTCCCTAAAAAGTTTTCCAGCAAGATGGGTAACATCCCAAATAAGCATAATTTAATACCCTGGACTAGGCAAACTCTCCTTAGCAGAAGAGTTTGTAACGCCTTAGATCTGTAATAAATGACCCTTGTGGGATAGCAAAGTGTAAAAAGGTATCAACTATAATCTGAGATTTTGGAGGAATAATAATGGTATCAGGAGTAAAAAAGCATACCTTCTTTGATGTCAGCCATATTGAGGGGTAATCTTACTCAAGGTCCTTCAACATGATACTGGATACAATAAGACATTTCATCCCCTCCAACAGATAAACCTGACACTTGGTATGTTGTATAAGGACATGCTCAGACAAAAGCAACAGAACACAAGTCACCAAATAGGTTAGAGAAGATTTAGGCTAATTAATAATTCCATCAAATTTCTGGAAAAGTTGGGTCCTAAAGAATGTTCATAACTTAAATATCCAAAAAGATCACAGGCACCATAAAATTTGCTTTCTAATCTTTAAGTGAAGTGATGATTAAGCTCCAATTGACCGCATAATCTGGGGCCCAGCAGTCCCATAATCCTCAAAATGGAAATGTCAGGTGTAAGTTTGATCTGCCTGGTCAGTTTAGAAGAGACTACATTACCAGTGAAGCCAGTAACAATGATGGCCTTAAAAGGGGCTTGGTTTGCCTGAATATCAATGTGAGTGATCCGACTTCCAAATTGGTAGGGCAACGCCAACAAAGATGGCAAGGCATAAGAAGAAGATGGTACAGCTTGAATATTCTCAGTAGAGATATAGTCACCCTGGTTTATACCTGATAGTTATTAAGATGATAGATCTTATTAGATTTGCCTTTCTTCTTCTTCTCATCCACTTTCTTCTTAAAAAGCAGTCTTCAGTATGGAAGTGTTGGTGACAATAGTTAAATTGAATAGCCCGAGAGTTTTCAGATACAGCATACACTTTAGGGCAACAAGGTTATCAAAATCCAGAGATGCGGAGATTTCGATGGATTGAGGTGGCAATTCTAACAAGGCCTCTTTAATGTCAAAATACTTTGGAACCTCTTCTTTACACTAATAAGGTAGACTTGCAATTTAGTTTAGGAAGTTAAGGCCAAAATAACAGTGGTATTAGCACCAATAAGATTTAACTAACCACGATCCCCCAAAGTCTGTGCCTCTCAATAGAAGAGTTATGCAAAATCCCTAATGTATACATTCAAGGAGGCTTTATTCCCATAAAAGCTTGCTTTAGAGAGGATAAGGTGTTGAGATTTTTGATTAATTTTAAACCCCTAGCTTACTTGTGGATCATTAGAGGATAACTCTTGATGGCGAGTGAATTAGATATCAGTTGACCCTAATTTTGGGCTAATATTGTTTGGTGGGTTTTAAGAAATTCACCAGATTTGGATCTGTCAGGAATCAATCTGGGAATGCTTAAGATTTCATCAAGAAGAGTTTCCAACAAAATGGGAGCATCTGATAGTTGTCCCTTAATTGACTATCAGATTTAAAGATTGTGATTAGTCAGGTTTCACCACCAACCAATTAGGAATTTAAGAAGCAAGTTAAAAGTGAGAGATGCATACTGCAACAAGCGAATTATTCAATTGGTTTGCAACCTGACATAATGGTTAACAAGTCCCATTACTTATCAGGTTGCTAGCCAAAATGGTCTATTCGCTGGTATCAAGTGAAAAACGTTAGGAGATGTTTTCTGACTACGTCCTTTATAGGCCTTGAGGATGTCCAACAAAGGAATCCTACCAGATGAAAAATACCATCGCTTGTGAAATGTCAAAGGGAAGTTCAATGACAATGGTGCCGTTTCATGGCTGAGGCACTAACAAAGGGTGATCGCCAAATCTCTCTATAAATTTCCCTGATAATTTACATCAATAAAAAACACCAAGTTAGTAGAATTCATTATTGTGTTAAGTTCTATTCATCTTCAGGAAATTATTGCTGTGTGCTATAACTGGAGACTCTTTGTCATATAAAGAGTAAGGACTGAGGATTCTTAGAAGAAAAGCTGAACTTAGATGGGAATTGCTGCAGACTTCGTGTCACAAGAGGAAAGGCCATAAACTTCTGGATATGAGTTGGACCAAGTTAGGCGGATAAGGGAAGAAGTCCCTATAGTTGACATCAAGAGTATTTTGTGGAGAAGAACAGGTCTAGTGTTGGGCCATAACGGGTTTCTCTATAAAACTACAGATACTAGTCTTTACACTATTATTAATCAACTATTAACTACTACCAGACTACACAAATCGTGCATATATCAAACCTGTGCAGTTAACGATTGGGGCTTACAATCAGTGGAGAGCCCAGGATTTCAATATTTGGTACTCATGAATAGAGTAGTCAACTACCAATTCTCCACAATCAAGGAATAGTTCCCATTTTTTTAACAATTGGTGCTCACTACAGGCTGTAGGTGAGTAGGATATGCCAATCAAAGTGTCATATAAGGAAGGAGATCTAATTCAAGAAGTTTTTTCTTGAATAGGGAATGCGAAGTGGATTGCGTTTGATTACATTCACTCAGCTCAGAAATTAAGCATTCAGTGAAGCAAGTAAACAAACTGAAAAATTTGATATGTGAGTGTGACCCTTATATGGTGAACAATGGTGAAAAAGATACTAAAGATTTAGGAAAAGACTTTCAGCCTAGATATGGAACTGTCTAGTGCTGCAAGAGAATCTGTTCCACCTGACAGCTACCTAAGATGAAGATTATCAGAAGGGCCAACTCGGGTTGAAATTGGGTCCACTTGCAATAGTTCCAAGAAGTGAGGTGTTTAGATGAGACACTAGATGAGATATTAGATGAGATTGATACAGAAATATTAAATCAAGATTATTTGATTGTAATACTAATGAAGAGTAAAGGTCAAAAAAGGAAGTGATTGATCCAAGATAGTGAAGGGTATTGTTTGAACCAATAAAATTCAATCAATGAGGCAAAAATTGCTGAAGACAAGGATCATCAATTTAAGATGAAATTGGATGAAGTTTCCATTAATATCTAATCCAAATGATTATGGGACCATTTACAAAATCATAAATGGATTTACTTCATACGTTTTGGATGGCAACTAATGCCACAAATCGTTTTTAAAGAGAAAAACAATATTAGCAATTAAATGAAACTGTCAATTCATGAGGAATTTACAGTTTTTGTGAGATATGAAGGCTCAAGTATAATTTTCTGAATTATGAGATTAAGACCTGTCAGAAGAATGACAAGTCAAGATTGAATATAGAGAATGGCAACATTTTCAAGTATTGCCAAAGTTGGCAAGTATTGCCTATATGTGAAGAAACATTGCTGCTGATTGTATCATGAAGAAGGCCAATACTAAAAACTACAAAGATTGGATCTAAAAGAAAATAATTGCAATGTTTTAAAGGACTGCTGAACCATAAAAATGGTTATGTTCTGATATTTTGGTTTAGTCCTAAAAGAGGACAACTGAACCAAATTAGATGTTTAGTTCATAAAGAATAATATTTTCAACCATGAAAAGTGGTAGGTCGTATACCTCAGAACCAGATTGGATGAAGGGGAAAAGAAGGATCTCTGATCCCTAATTGTAGGTTAAGTCCCATTGCATAAGAAAAAATATAGATAAAAAAGAAAATTCTATGTATTAAATATCAGAAATTCCATGACTTTGGGACCCTCAATGAGATGGGATTACCGGCAGGGGTGACCAAGAACATCAATCTATTGGTTAATTGAGAGCAACCCGCTGATCTGACAGACAGACAGCAGGAGGAGGTGCTTGAACTATTTGACAAGTATCAGGAAATATTTTCCCAATTAGATCATGATTTGAGATGTGCAAGGAACGTCATCTACAAAGTTGACACCTGGGAAAATTTGCAAATAAGGATGAGAATGATTCGATGGTCAAAGGCTGCTGAGGCGGTAATGGAAGAAGAGATCAGCAAACTAGTGAGTATCAGGCTTCTAGTTCCATCATTGAGCCCCTGGGCAAGCCCAATAATCATTGTAAAGAAGAAGGATGGCTCTAATCAGTTGGTGATTGATCATTAAAAGCTTAATATGATAATGAAGTAGGATTCATATCCACTACCATGCATTGACGATGCATTAGATCAATTGGGAGAAGTAAAGTATTTTTCCGCAATAGATCTGATATTGGGATATTAGAAAATCAATTTTCCAATGGAAGACCAGGAGAAATGCACAATCATTACCGTGAAGGGGCTGTATCAACTGATGTGGATGCCCCAAGGTCTTTGTAATGTTCCTGCAACGTTCCAGAGGGCCATGGATGCCATATTAAATGACTTGAAGTTGTCATGCGTCCTGGTGTACTTGGATAATATAAATGTGTTCAGTTGGACATTTACAGACCATTTACACCACTTGGAAGAAGTCTTTAAGAGAATGTCCGCAGCTAACATGAAGATTAAGCCAAGGAAGTGCCACATCTTCAATAAAGAGTTGGAATATCTTAGATTCGAACTCAACTTTAGTGGACTGCAGCCGCAAGACCAGAAAATTGAAGCCATAGAGCAAATGGCCATCCCAAGAAATGTCCAAGATATCCAAGTGTTCCTTGAAATGATTTTATACTACTAGATGTTTACATAGGTTTTTGCAAGAATTGTCAAGCCCCTCTTTCATTTGCTGAATGATCTGAATAAAGGATTCATTTGGTATGAAGAGGCCCAGAGCCCTTTTAATGAGTTACACTGGTATCTGATAGATTCTCCAATATTGAAATAACCAAATTTCAATCTAGAATTTATAGAAAAAGCAAATGCTTCCTTAAAGGCAATCAATGCCATCCTGAATCAAGAATATGAGATTGTGAATGAACATCCAGTAGCTTATGTGAGCCAAACGTAATTAACAGCTAAAAGGAATTGTACTATTACTGAGCATGAATGCCTAGCAGAAATTTAAGTATGTAAACAGTTTTGGATGTATATTCATGGAACACACTTTAAAGTGGTGAATGAACACACTTTGCTGCGTTTGCTGCATAATCTAAGGAAACCGGATATCAACTGATTTGCCCTGGATTTACCTGGTATATGGTGTTCATTGACGTGATGGGAAAATTAGCAATGGGTACCAGGGGAGTCAAATGCATCATAGCTGCGATCAACCATCTGACTAGATGGGTCAAGATGAAGGCCCTATCAAAAGTGGATGCTACAATAGTTGCAAGGTTTATCCTAAATCAGGTTTTATTACACCATAGATGCCCGCAAATCTTGTTAAGTGACAGTGAACAAATTCATGTCACATGTGATCCCAAGATTGAATGAGATAATGAGGATCCAAGGAGTCATATCACTACCTTACCAGCCAGAGACGAACGGACTAGTAGAATGGGTCAATGGAACGCTGGCTGTGACGCTGAGGAATCTGGTTGCAGGGAGAACTTTCAAATGGGGAACATACCTCAGTTTGGTGACATTCGCATATAACACAAGTTACCATATGGCAACAGGAAAAACGCCATTTGATATATTGTACGGAAGGAAGGCCACATTACCACAAATTCTATATTCAAATGTTGAAATAACTTTGGGTATGAGTGCCAAACAGTACCTGATCCGATTATTGAATATTATGATTGAGATGCAATTGCATGCAATAAATATGACCTTAAGGAAGAGAATCAAGGTCAAAACAATGGATGATAAGAACCGTCTGGCATTATCAGTATACCAAGTAGGCGATAAAGTTTCTTATTGTGACATGCATTGTTTTGGAAGAAGAAAAAGGTGGATGCATTGTGGTTTGGAATTTCGTGTGAAATTATGACAAGCAGGTGCCTTGAAGGCTACGAAATTATTAGTTTTGTGGCTCTAGCAAAGATCGACTCAATTGCAATGAAGTTATTAGTTCCATTGCTATAGTTAGTTCAATTGGAAATACAGAATCAAGTATGAAAAGAGACCAAAATTATGCTAATCGAGACAAAAAAAGTGGTGCTTTATTAGTTAAAAATGAGGAATCTTTATAGGGGTAGATTTAGTAGGTATGCATGAGGTTTTTAAGGTGCACCTAAGGGAAGATCTTTCTTATTAGATGACCAATATTGCTGATTATTAATGCCATACTTGTGATGGCCAGATTTGATAATATTCTTATTTGATGAGTCCAATTTTCTTATATGATTTTCGGCCTCATCAGATATCTTAACATCATCCTTCAGAGAAGGTTGATAACTCCAAAGGGTTGATTGTCAGTCCAGCCTAGAATCAGATATCTCTGACATAGATTTTACAATCTTATTAGACTGAGATATCAAATCTCGATCTTGAGTAAATTTGGTCATCATAGATGAATCACCAACAATGCCCCCCTCAAGATCTTGCCTAGGGGGCACATACTTACGCAGAAATCTACTATGCACTCTATTGATAACAGTACCAGTATCAACAGAGGCAATGGAGTATTCAATACCCTGATAAATAATATGGTACGGACCAACCCATAAGGTGTCAAGATTGTGAATCCTTTCTCCCAGCCTATGGTGATATAAGAGTACCAAATCCCCAACTTGGTATTCTGGTAGCGTAGGTCTACTAGCGTTGATTCTTGTTCCCTCCTTTAAGGTGGTAGCAGCAAGGGAACTTGAAGCTAAAGCTTGCAATTGAATGATTTCATCAGCTAGTCTCCTCATAGCTAAATCAGTAGTTTGCGGGGTAGCTTCCTCAAGTATAGGTTGTACACTTGAGGGGAGGATAGGATCCTGACCATATAAAGCTTTAAAAGGAGACATTCCAATTATATAATGTTAGCTAACTCTATAGGCTAACATCGCACTAGGCAAGTAGAGATTCCATCTACTAGGGTCATTGGAAGCCATCTTTTGAAGAATGGCTACAAGGGTGCCATTTGCTCGTTCAACCACACCATTAGTAGAAGGATTATATGGGGACATGAATGACTGATAAGTACCCATTAACTTAGTAAGCTTGGATACCACCTGAGAAATGAAGTTAGTCCCATTATCCAATAACAGGACTTTTGGGCTACCATGCCTGGTGAAAACTTGCTTGAAAAGAAAGGACGCTGTAGCCTTTGCGGTGACCATGGAAACAGAGATAGCTTCAATCCATTTAGTAAAATGGTCGATAGCTAACAGAATATATTGATGCCCATAAGTGGCAGTAGGGAGAGGACCCACCACATTGATACTCATAGTAGAGAAAGGTTTGGAAGGGCCCACAATTTTGTGTTGAAACATTGGATTTCCACCACGTTGTTGTTGGCATGTAAGACAAGACTCCAACACATTGTGTACAGATTCCAGCATGTTATCCCAGTAACAATGAGTTTTCAATCACTGTAGGGTCTTAGCAACAGCTCCATGCCCTACGGTTTGGTGGGCCTCCATAATAGTATCAGTCCTCTGCAGAGGGCTGAATAAAGGGCAACCATTTAGATCCCAACTTTTTGTATAATGAACCTTCTTTAACCTGAGTATCTTCAGTTAAGGATTGTAACTTTGAGATAACATCCTTAGATTCCTGGTACCAGAGCTCAGGTCTACCAATCAAGTCATAGATGCGATCCTCTTCAGCAGAAAATAACGTTAGGATAGGCAATTGAGAAAGTCCATCAGCGTTTTAATAAATAACGCCAGCGCGATGTTGAATAGTAAAGTCATAATTTTGGAGCTTTAGAGCCCATCTAGCTAAGAGCCCATCTGGATCATTCATTTGTTGCAACCACTTCAGGGAAGCGTGATCCGTGACTATAGTGAAATGCTTGCCATAGAGGTAAGGGCGGAAATGCTTGATGGCAGACAAGACACAGCAAGGCATTCTCTCTCAGTAACACTATAATTGCGTTCAGCCTTGGAAAGGGTTTTACTATAATATGCGATGGGGTGATCAACTAAGTTAGTATCATGTTGAGCTAGAATTGCTCCAATAGCAATATCACTGGCATCAGTAAATAGTATAAAAGGTTTGGAAAAGTCAGGATGGGCTAAGACTGGGGCACTCATTAAAGCTTGGTGCAACAGATCATGAAAGCTTGCTGCTGAGATTCTTCCCATACAAAAGGAACTTCCTTGTGCAAAAGGTAAACTAAAGGCTGCGCAATTTCTGTAAAATGAGGGATGAATTGTCAGTAATAACCAACCATCCTAAAAACACTTGAATATTGCAAAGCTTTTAGGAACAGGCATGTTCAAAATAGCTTGTATCTTATTAGATAAGGGTAAAATCCCCTCACAATTAACTTTATGACCTAAGAATTCCATCTCAGTCTTAAAAAAGGCACACTTGGATGGTTTTAGCTTAAGCAAAGCGCGACACATCCGACCAAAAACTTCCTTTAAATGAGCCAAATGCTCATTAAAAGTGCGAGAAAACACAGTAACATCATTTAAATATACCAAAACACAAGAAAGTTTCAAATCCCCAAACAAGCCATCCATGGCTCGTTGGAAAGTGGCAGGGGCATTACAAAACCCCTGCGGCATATGAGTGGGCTCAAATAAAACCTCACTAGAGATTAAAAGCATATTTTTGACAATCTTCTGGAGCTAGGTCAATTTTTCCAATAACCACTCGCAAGGTCCATAGCTGAGAAGTATTGTGACCCAGATAATAATCTCAATGAATCATCAATGCAAGGTAGAGGATAAAAATCCTTTTGTGTAACAGCATTGAGCTGACAATAGTCCATAACCACTCTATGGCCCCCATCTTTTTTTGAATGAGTAGTAAAAGAAAAGCATATGGACTCTTAGAAGGCGTTAACAGCCCCGCATCAAGGAGTTGTTTCAAAACCAATGAGACCTGAGCCTCTTCCACTTTAGATTAATGATATAGTTGAGCTTGAATAGGGGGAGTATCACCAGTTTTTACCTGATGCTGCACATCTTTCATTAGTCCAAAATCTCCAGAACCTTGGGCAAATATATCCGCATATTCTTCAATCAGAGCCTCAGCTTCATGCTGTTGTCCTGGAGTGAGAGAATCCCCAAATTTGACATCAATTCTAGCAACAATAGGGTGTCTTCTAGCCCAAATTCATGTAGATCTCCACATCCCAAAACAGATAATAGTTCACTCACAGGAGTAGGCCGCACATAGGCGATGGGTTTTTTGCGATTCAATCGCATAGGTCAAGAAGTGAGATTAACCAGTAGAATTGAAACAGTCCCATCATAGGCAGGATCAAGGATACCCAGGCAGGGTAAGGCCTCCAAATGAGAGGGTTTTTGGTTACTAAAGATCTCTAACAGATGATCAGTGGGTACATATATTTGTACTCCAGTATCATCAATGATGACTTGAGCTTTTGGGGGAATGGTAATTGGAGAGTTAGAATATAAAGGCATACCCTCAGAGGCACAAGTTGATGGAGGAGGAAGTATAGTTCTTAGTCCCAAGATTTGGCACTCTAAATGAGAAATAGAAGTAGGGTGTTTCAACAAGCAAACACATCGTTTGAGTTTGCCTTTGCTATTGGGGACATCCTGTAGAATAAAAGGTACTCGGTACCCAATTTAAAGAAAGGTACTGTCCTTAAGGCTGATTGTCACATCAGGAATCTATGAGAACCTTAGTTCCCAAGAGCAAGTCATAGCAGTTGTTATCAAATACTACTGCAGGGGCCAACATAACCAATTTTCCAAAGTTCATTGGAAGAGAGGAGTAAGCTCCTATAGACTTAGTGTAGGAAGGACTAGCAGTTCTGTAGTCTTGGGAATGGTTCAAGTCCAGCACCAACTTGATCTTTTTCATAAGCCTAGACGAGATTACATTGATGGGCGATTTTGTATCAGTGATAGCCAAAAACTTTCACCTTATGCACAATGACTTCCACTCGGGTTATATCAGAGCCAAAGTTTGGGTTTGAAAACACCAAAAGATTAATTGATTGAAATAAATTAGAAGAAAAACAAGCAGAAGCATAAGTAGAAAAGTTTCTCTGTTGGCTAATTTATCAGGAACATCAATATCACCAGGAGCGGAGATCACATAACAATTAGTAGATAGGTTAAAAGATTTTGATGGAGGCACAGGAGGTCGGTCAGAACAGGGAGCCTCATGCCATATGCTGACTCCTCTTTTTTCGACTCCTCCACTTGCTTTTTCCAACATTGAGATACCACATGACCCACGAGACCACAATAAGAGCATGGTTCCTTTTTCGGTTTAGACTTGGGTTTAGGTGGCATTACATGGATATAAGAATGAGGGTTATTCGCGGAGGTCAGGTGTACCACACCATGGGGAATCTCCATGAGCGCTTCCTTGATGTTGATAATAGATCGGAAATTTCTTTTGAGTGATTTCAAATGCAGTAGTAATTGAGTGCGAGAAGCAAATGCACTCATTACAGCTGATATGTATCATCTACTGTAATCTGGTTGCAAGTGGCAAGAGTTTGGGATTCATGGTAGAATCTTTTAGCAAAGTTTTTATTAGACTCTCCTCATTTGATTTGAATACTCATAAAGGCTTGCTTTTGGTTTTAGAGATTTGATCACTCCCAAATTCCTTAATAAGGGCGGTCTTCACTTGAGCCCATGAATTGGAACCTTCAAGTGAGGTAACATGATTTCTTGGTGAACCAGCTTAAGCAGGAGGTAATATAATGGCCTTCTGTTGATCGGATGCCCCATCCATTGCACGCTCATAGACAAAGAGGAACAAATGGATGCTACCTTCACCCAGCTCAACTTATCCTTAAAGGTAGGTTTAAAGGTAGTGGGTTCGTTGCTCAAAACATGTACACCCAATACCAAGACTGGCTCAGCTTCAGAGGAATCTGATTCTGGGATATGAACTTAGAGGAGATTCGGTCAACTTGTTGCCTTAGATGATTAAGGTCCTCCTGTAAATTATGAACCCAAAGAGCAAGATGATCATTTGCAGGTTGTTGATTCAAGTTAGAAATTACAGTGATCATTTCAGCCTGCTTGTTCTCAATTAGTCCGCATTGAGAAGATAACCATTCAATGGAAGCATTTAGCCTTGTAAACTGGGTTTCTTGAGTAGTTTGATTAGCATTGCATAGGCGATGGGCATTATCCAAGCCATCCAATAAGTTGATTAATGAGTAATTGGGGTCAGTTGGAGGCCTTCTAAGGATAAGAAAACCCCTTGAGTATGGCTTGGATTTGTGTTTCTAATGCTTGTACCCATGATACTAGTAGCATCAAAGGTTCAGAATCAGACATTGGAAGTGAGGAGCCAGGGGGACCAGGAGGTCCCGTGGGTCCTTGCAACCCATCTCTACCTGTTGGCCCCAGCGGGACTTGTTGACCCACTGGACCAGGGGGACCACGTTCACCAGGAGGTCCTGGGGTTACCGATGGGGAGCTAGGTGGTCCTGGTGGTCCAGGAGTACCAACTGGCCGGGTTCACCTTTTCTAATATTACCAACCATTTGGACAAGATGTTGAGATAGACCGTTAAGCTCATCCAAGCGCTTCTCATGTTTGGCCTGCAATTGATCCAGTTATCTCTTAATCTCATCTTCCAGGGAGGTGATGCAGTAGTGAATAGTGTTAGTGACATCGCTAACTTGCTGAGATACTTCTTGGCTGATGTATCTCACAACTTCATTATTGATTCTCACTAACTGGAAATGAATATTGTTGATTTCTCTTCTATTATCAAGAATTGCTTCCCAATTATCCCTTCCAAAGTTGGATGCCATTTTATAAAATGAAGATAGTTGAGAGTGAAATTGTTGCGCTAGAGTCAACTAACGCTGGATTTTGAGATGATGCAACCCCAAAATCTGGAGTACATGGTGAATAGCAGGATGTACGTAATGCCAGAGGTACTGATCAGTTCTAGCCAATCCAACTTCAGTAGGCTGTAACACCACTCAGTTATATAAATTCATCATGTTTTCAGCAACTTAAGATGATCAGTCACAATCAGGGCAAGCACCAGGCTGAATAGCCCCCATTATCAAGCTTTTGATGGTTTCTTCAACATTTGCGGCTTGAATCTGATAGTCAGATTGGTCAGGGCCCTCAATGGCCAAGTCTATAGAAGCTTGAAATTGTAGATTATTTGTAGTAGTGGAAGGCATAACTTGCCTGTTGGAGTGTACCCATCGGGTGATACTCATTTATTCCTCAGAAGAGGGATTTTCTTGACTAGACATATTCATGGTTGTGAAAGTATGTTTTCACCAGGTAGCCTCAGAAGCAGATCTGGCAGGGAGCACCAGTTTTGTAAAATCGTGTGAAATTATGATAAGCAGGGCTACAAAGGTTACAAAATTATTAGTTTTATGACTCTAGTGAAGATTGGCTCAATTGCAATGAAGTTATTGGTTCCATTGCTATAGTTAATTCCAATCGGAAATACAGAATCCTGTATGAAAAGAGACCAAAATTATGATAATTGAGACAAAAATCGTGGTGCTTTATTAGTTAGAAATGAGGAATCTTTATAGGGGTAGATTTAGTAGGTATGCATGAGGTTTTTAAGGAGCACCTAAGGGAAGATCTTTCTTATTAGATGACCAATATTGCTAATTATTAATGCCATACTTGTGAAGGCCAGATTTGATAATACTCTTATCTGATGAGTCCGATTTTATTATATGGTTTTTGGCCTCATCAGATACTTTAGCATTATCCTTCAAAGAAGTTTGATAACTCCAAAGGGTTGATTGTTGGTCCAGCCTAAAATTCGGATTTCTCCAATGTAGATTTTACAATCTTATTAGATCAAGATATTAAATCTCGATCTTAAGTAAATTCAGTCATCATAGATGAATTCCCAACAGTCCTGATAATTGTTGGTTAAGTCCTAAAAAGGTCTGCTGAACCAAAATAGATGTTTAAGTCCTAAAAATTAGACCTCTGAACCATGGAAAACTGGTAGGTCAAAGTACAAAGTATACCTTGGAACCAGTCTGGGGATAATTAAAAAGATGGATTGCTGAACTGAGTAAAGGTCATGTCTCAAATATAAAAGAAAAACAATATTGATAAAATATAATAAAAAACCTAAAAGCACATAAAAAAGGTATAATTATTATTTTTTATTGGTTATACTTGACTCAGGATGGATCAACCTATGTCACCTCTTGAGGAGGTAGAATTTATAAGAGTAGGGGTAAAATAAACTTTCAAAACCTATGTGAAATCGGATTCTAGAAAGGGCTAGACCTACTTGTAGCCAAGTTTGTTGAGCAGAGGCTGATCCCTGCAAGTATGTGACAAGGGGAAGAGAAATTGAGATGTTGGTACTTGCAAATTGCAATACCCCAGATCACGGAGGGAAGCAACAAGACAATAAGAGGCAGTTGGCAAATAACCCCAAATAATCCCAATCTGGCACTGGAGCTGGAAGATTGGTCTTGAGCGCTTTCTAATAGGCTTTATCAAGAACATTGGACATATGAGCTGGCATTGTGCAAGGGATACTAGGTGGGGGTTGCCAAATCATGCCCAAATTAAAGCCATAAGGGGAATTACTGATGGGATGCACCAGAAATGAGATAGTCATGCAAGGAGCGGATGGAATCATGAAGATGACAACTATGAGATTCATGAATCTGAAAGCAGAATAAGTGATGGAATCTAAGAGAGGCTGTAAACTTCATGGGCCAACTTCAAAAAACTTATCTGGCAAAATGAAGAGATTAGGTTGCAACGAGTCAATCTAGGATGTTTTTAAGATTGAAGGGCTTTAGAGCTATGGACAGTGCCTTAGTCACTTGGTTCCTCAACCCTGCAAAGTGAAGTTCAAAGATTTTTGCAATTTCTGATGGCCATTTTGGTTGACAGAACAGCTGGTTTATAAAATTGGATGAGTCAGAAAAGGAACTCCAGAAGCAACTCAGATCTGGCAAGGAAAAAATGATCAATATTGGAGGGCATTGCTTCAGGAAATTCAACAATGATGGTAGGAGTATCTGCAAAAGGAGCTGAATCCAGGATAGTATCAAAGTCTAATTTGGGAATTGACAACTGAGGGAGGATTGGCTGCAAGTCATTTGAGATGATCGCTACTCTGGTTTTTCGGGGGTTATTTACCATTTCCATTAGTTCTGTAAAAATTCTGGCTACAATTGCTTGACTGGGAGTATGAGACCTAGGGGGACCATAGAAGAGATTTTGTCACTCAGATTGAATCATCAGTTATAAGAGCTGAGCATCTTTATCAGACAGGCTGTCAAGCAGTTGCTGGTTCCAAGATTCCAAATTTGACATATGAGCTGGACAAAAGGGGGATGTCAGACTTTTTTATATTAGTCAACATTATTCACTTTGGTTTCAATTAAGCTCTAATTTGAAAAAATTAATTTCAAAATTAATGAGAATAGCTTTTCAGAAAAAAACTAAGAATAATATGCCAAAAGGTTTAATGAGAAAACAACAATAGCAGATATAATCATGCATTATTAACTGTGTCATGATACAAACATCAATTGCAGTGATTTCATGTTGAGGATGAGGAGGAAGATCAGGAACTTAAGGATGTCAGACCAAGATCCTGAATATGACAATGGGTCATATGCCCTGACTTGGGGGAAAATGGCTTTATGGGACTAGTATCATCATGAGTAAATTGATCAGCCCAGCATGACAGTGGGTTGTGGGGATTACACTCTGAGGAGGCGGTAGTGAGGAGGAAAAGTAAGATAACCACATGCCAAAGGTCGTTTTGAGCAGCGTTGAGTGCAGATTGACTGTGCTACACTAAAACAAAAAAATTTTGACCTGGTGTCTGAGGCGGTATTCTCCTATCCTGATCCTATTCTCAGTGGTTTTCTAGGCAAGAGGGGGGAAAGTTGGGATTTTCGCCCACCTTTCCAGCCTCCTAGATTACTTGTGGATAGCTAGGGGATAATTCCTAATGGTGAGTGAATTAATATCAATTGACCTCAACTTCAGGATAACAATGTTTGGGGGATTTTAGGAAATCCACCAGGATTGGATCTGTCAGGGATTAATCTGGGTGAATGCTTAGGATCTTATCAGGAAGAGTTGCCAACAAAATGGGAGCATCTGATAGATGATCCTTCTTTAAATATCAGGTATGATGATTGGGATTGGTCAGATTTCATCACTGACCAAGTGGGAATCTAATGAGCAGGTTGTGAGGCGAGTGATGCCGCCTGCAACAAGAAAATCAATCAGTTGGTTTTTGACCTTCCATAATGGGTAACAAGTCCCATTACCTAAGCAGATTGCTTGCCAAATATGGTATATTCGCTTGTATTAAATGGAAAACGTTAGGGACACTTTCTCTGATTCTGACCATCTTAGGTCTTGAGGATGTCCAATAAAGGAATTCTAACCATATGTAGAAGACCATCGCTGATGAGATGTCAAAGGGAAGCTAATGGCAATGGCTGCCGTTTCATGGCTGAGGCGCCAACAAAGGGTTGAGCGCTGATCTCCTTCTAAAATTTCCCTAATAACACTAATAAAAAACACCAAGTTAGTAGAATTCATTATTGTGTTAAGTTCTATTCATCTCAGGAAATTATTGCTGTGTGCTATATTTGGGGACTCTTTTGTCATATAAAGAGTAAGGATCGAGGATCCTTAGAAGAGAAGCTGAACTTAGATGGGAATTGCTGCAGACTTCGTGTCACAAGAGGAAAGGCCATAAACTTCTGGATATGAGTTGGATCAAGTTAGGAGGATAAGGGAAGAAGTCCCTATAGTTGACATCAAGAGTATTTTGTGGAGAAGTACAGGTCTAGTGTTGGTCCATAACGGGTTTCTCTATAAAACTACAGATACTAGTCTTTACACTATTATCAATCAACTATTAACTACTACCAGACTACACAAATCGTGCATATATCAAACCTGTGCAGTTAACAGTTGAGGCTTTTAATCAGTGAAGAACCCAGGATCAAGGGACCATCTAATACTAAAAAAAGAACCCAGGATCATATTATTTTTACTCACAAGAAGAATAGCCAACTATCATTTCATAACAATTAAGGAATAATTCCCAATTTTTAAAATAAGGTCTGCTCACTCCCAAATTCCTTTAAAAGAGCCTCTTTAACTTAAGACCAAGTTGTGCAAGTCATCAGATAGGAAACCATAAGGTTTTGAGCCAACTGGGCAAGACAATTAGCAAGTAATGCATATTTTGAAAGTCCGTCACCTTTATCAAACCTTCTCAAATGAGTAAAGGAAAGATTTGATACTCCCCTCCTCAGGAGAATACTTATCCTTAAATAATGGTTTAAAACTCAATGGGGAAATTTCCATTAAGACAAAAACTTAGGCTGGTTAAATTAGGTGGATATGTAAGAGGTTAAGTCAGAAGCTTGAGAAGAATATTGTGTGTCGGACATTCTCCTTTCCAATCTAAGGAAAAGAATGTTGGAGGTATTGGTGTTCCCAATTCTGCTCTTATGATTGGCCCATTACCTGCCAAAATTTTAAATAATAGTGGGGATATCAACAATATGAGTCCTACAACAAAAAAACCCTAGTGGATTCTTGGTGGAATCCTAACAACTGGAGGAATATGATTTATCATAAAAATTGACTAAAAATGGTAAATACTAATACTAGAAACATTCTGACACCTTGGTTGAATACAAGGAGTATAAAATTGCATGGATCAGAACCTCCACAAAGCAAGAAGGTTTCACCTGTCAATGATTGGGTGCAAGTAAACCAATCATCATCCGAATCTACCACCATCAAGGTGCAAAGATTTTACTCAAGGATGATAGGGCAAACAATAGCCAATCATCACCATCCAAGTCTGACTACCACCAAAATACCCAATCATCACCATCCGAGTCAGACCACCACCAAGGTGAAAAGATTTTACTCACAGGTGATTGGATACAATTCACCAAATCATTACCGCATGGGTCAGTTTTACCTCTGAAAAATTTTTATCTTCATTCTAATAGGCCAAAAGCCTATATTCCCTAATTTGAAAGACTGAGCTTTGCATTCTTTTGCCTTAAATATCAATGGTCTCAAAATTTGAACTAGTTTAAATAAATAAGCTAGTATTGACAAAGGGACCTTTTCTGGTTTTGCCCTGCCTGTTTAATAAAAAACATAAAAAACCAAAACAAGTATTATTCTATACTTTCAATAGAAAGTAAAATATTCCATTTTAAAATATTATTTGTGGCCTCCTTTAGTGGATCCCACAAATTGGAGCCCAATGCAGGGGTTGAGTCCCCTGAATACTTCAATAAGTATTAAAAAAGAAAAAAGAAATGGAGAGTGTCACCCAATGGGTGCGAACTGAGGAAGGAACTGAAGAAGATGATCACATGGACAGTCCTACTGCTTTAATGTTTGAAGAAGAACAAGTTGAGCCCATATTAATACCTGAGTCTCATTGCATCACTTGGCCAGCCACTGAATCTGTAAGAGACCTCACTCATGGCATCATTAACCCAGGCGACCTTGCATCTTGTGAATGAGCGTCGTTGGTAGAGGAGTGGCACCTATTTCTTTATGAGACTAGTGTCCTCCCAGAGACCTATGGTCAGCTTACAAATTTGGATACCTATGTCCACAAGTTTGCTCACCCTGCTCAGGTCCATATGATGCATCTCTTAGCCAGCCATCATGAATAACTTCATCGACACCTAGATACCCATGCAGCTCTAAATTCAGCCTTAGAAAAGTTGTATCAACTGACCTCTGAACATCTTGGGGCAGTTAAATCTGGTGTGGAAGCTAATCGCAACTACATCATGCAGCTGCGTGACCAACTTACTATTATGGATAATGGGATTATAAAGTATGTCGAGGAAGTCTTGAAGAAATTTTGGGATGAAATGAACGCATCCTCCACTAGCATCTGCTTGTTGTTGGAAGAGTTTGCTAAAGAACTTGAAAAGCAAAATGAGCAAACGTGTCATGACCTTTCAGCTCATGACTCCGCCCTTCAAGAGAAATATGAACAGCGTATGGCTGCGGTGGAGCAACAGTTAATTCAAGGCTTTTGCATGTTGTGGAACTTGAACGCCATCTGTTGGTTGAACCATCTAGCACCACCGCCATCCTCGCGGCCAAGGTTGTTCAGCTAGGAAAGGAGCTAGCTCTCAAAGCTTCGTTGGAAAATACCAAATATTTGGCACGTCATCTGACTGCATGTGAAATCGAAGCACAAGAAATAAAAACTTCGCTAGAAAGCCCTGAGCTGTTAAAGGAAGTATACAGCTGACTAACGCAGGTCGAGTGAAGTATGAGCAGATCAAGGATGGAGCACAAGGCCAAAGCTCACACCCTCATGATGATGAAGGGTGTAAACAAATGAAAGAAGAGCTGAAGAACTGCGTGAAAGCCGTGGAAACTGCTCAACTAAGCCTAAGTTCCATGGTGTCACAACTTTGTTTTCAAGTCTCTGCAATGGAAGACCGAGTGGAAGACTTTGAAACTTATAAATCAGGGATCAAAGCTCAATTAAGACTGTGCGAATCTGGGCCTCTAGAAGCCCTCTCTAAAAATGGAAACCCGGCTCAAATCCATGCAAAATCATTTTGAACGCCTTTCACAGACCTTTGATCAGTTGAGCCACCATTCTGAAACCCTATTAACAGAAGCTCCAGCTATTCATACCCTGACTGGGGGTGAATCTAGTTCATTCAAACCAATGTTCAAAGACAAGTTCATCCCTGGCGAGGGTAGCATTGCCTCATTTTTATACATCTATGAAGCAGCTATGGAAGGGGCCACTGATCTTCAGAAGGCCAAACATATCCTTTCCTGTTTGGGTCACATGGCACAAGAGGTGATGGTCCCACATATGGATGCTCTTAGCACCTGGTCCGAGGTTAAAGAGGCCCTCATAAACACGTTTGGCTCAAAACAAGCTTTAAGCATGAAAAAGAAAGCCTTTATGCGCATGAGTATTCAAAAGGGAGAGTCAGTGGCCGCTTTTGTGGAATGATTTTATATGAAAGCCCAGATGTTACTAACCTCAAAGATGTTGACTATGGATGATGCTATAGCCGCCATTTTGACTGGAGTGGCTACTTATCCATCGCTCACCATGCACATCACCTCCGTCAAACGTTATTTCCAGACCGTTCAAGACATCAAGGAAGCGTTAATAGATGTTGCCAATTTCCATAAGCCTGAAGTTCCACGTGAAAAAGTATCTCGCCCTTGTGTCTTAACCATTGATGATTCAAAGCCTAAGCCTCGAGCCTTAGCTATTGAGGATAAGAAGGAGCCCCTTCAGATAATGGGCCCTAAAAAACAAAACCCCAAAGCAACCCGTCCTGAACGCCCTTGGTGCGAATACTGCGATAAGTTTGCCACATGGAGGCTACGTGCTGGAAAAAGAAAGCTGACGCTAAGGAACAGGAGCAGGGAAAAGAAATGTCAGTGTAGGGAAGGGCACACCTACTGCTGACAAATCTCATGTGCCTAACTCATTTAATCAACTAATGCCATTACCTTGCATTACCAATACCCCAGGGGATGATTCTGAGGGGGATACAGATGAGGTTGGCTATTACGTTGTTGGAGCACCTGCTGAGGTGGAAATCCCCGATCACTTAAATGCTGGAGGAGTGGATGATACCACTATAACTGAAGAAACGTACCTCAGCCAAGTTCTGGGAGAACCAATAGTTATTGAAACTGCTAGCGATGCAGATGAGATGGTGATTCATCTGATACGCCCTATCCAGCATAGCCACACCATGAAGTCTATCAAGAAAAATTACCCTGAGACTGCGTGTAAATTAACCTCCAATTTTCATATTAGGGAGGTCTTAGCGCTATCGCCCACTTTTGGGGGAAAACTCACAAAGGTCAAAGTGGTGATTCAAAAAGTTTGGGTGATGGCCATCTTAGATATAGGCTCCCCGGTGAATATCATCTCTTCCAAGTTGATGAAAAAAATCCAACTTGCACCTGACTTGGAGTACAATCAAGACTTTGAAACTGCTGGTCCCAACAACACCTGCGCGCTGGGTACCTACTTGTCCCTTCCCATTCATATTGGGAAGCTCATTCTATCAGCCCCCACAGTGGCTTTAGATAACAACGATTATGATATTCTTATAGGTACACAATTCATGATTGAGTATGATGGCATTATCAATATGAAGCAAGGGATCCTATCGCTGCTTAATCATGAAGTACCCTTAGTTTTAGTTAATACAGAACCCAGCAAGAAGGATTACTCTTGCATGTACACCAACCTCAAAAAACCCGCGAAAAACAAATGGCAGGTTGCCAATAAGCTCTGCATCCCCCTTCCTACCTCTCAAGTGGATGAAAAGGTATCACCCTACCATAACTGCAACACCCCTACCAACATTCTTGAGGGGGGCAATGTTGGACATTCTCCTTTCCAATCTTAGGAAAAGAATGTTGGAGGTATTTATGTTTTCAATTCTGCTCTTATGATTGGCCCATCACCTGCCAAAATTTTAAATGATAATGGGGATATCAACAATATGAGTTCCCACAACAAAAAAACCCTAGTGGATTCTTGGTGGAATCCTAACAACTTGAGGTATACAATTTATCATAAAAATTGACTTAAAATGGTAAATACTAATACTAGAAATATTCTGACTCCTTGGTTGAATACAAGGAGTATAAAATTACATGGATCGGAACCTCCACAAAGCAAGAAGGTTTCACCTGTTAATGATTGAGTGCAAGTAAACCAATCATCATCCAAATCTAACCACCATCAAGGTGCAAAGATTTTACTCAAGGATGATAGGGCAAACATTAGCCAATTATTACCATCTGAGTCTGACTACCGCTGAAATACCCAATCATTACCATCTGAGTCAGACCACCGCCGAGGTGAAAAGAATTACTTGCAGGTGATTGGATACGATTCATCAAATCATTACTGCACAGGTCAGTTTTACCTCTTAAAATTTTTTATCTTCATTCTGATAGGCCAAAAGCCTATATTACCTAATTTGGAAGACTGAGCTTTGCATTCTTTTGCCTCAAATATTGATGGTCTCAAAATTTGAACTAGTTTAAATAGAAAAAGCTAGTATCAACAAAGGGATCTTTTCTGGTTTTGCCCTGCCTGTTTAATAAAAAACATAAAAAAACCAAAACAAGTATTATTCTATACTTTCAATAGAAAGTAAAATATTCCGTTTTAAAATATTATTTGTGGCCTCCTTTAGTGGATCCCACATTGTGGGAGCAAATTGGTGACTTCAGAGCAAATCTCATTAATTTAATGATTTATTTTTATGACCCACTTTGGCGTCAACCTTTTGGGTCAATTTCAAAATTTCTTCTTGCTGCATCTGGAATTTAAGCTCCAAGTAATCAACCCTAGTTTGAAGCAGATTCCCCTTAGATTCGCATGCTTAAGTAAAACATCAGTATTTTTTCCCATTTTGACTAGGTTATTAGCTCATCAGCTAAGGATTGGGGCGCCAAGAGGGGCATAGGAGTTCCACAAAGAGTTAAGTTACAATCCTGGGCTACTTTGTAAAATTGCACTTACAACTGTATAATCATCTCAGGCAGGGAACTAATATTAGACTCAGATAAACTACTAGGTCCTTCAGGCCTGGAAAATTGAAGGAGTCCAGGAGGCTTAACAACACCCAAGGGTCTGGGAGTTCCAGGCGGTCCTACTGGACCAGGAGGTCCACCTGGCCCATGGGGCCTGACTACTCCATAAGATCCATGTGTCCTCTAGGTCCCATAAGCCCACTGGGACCAATAGGTCCAAGGAGACACACTGATTCATGAGGAACTGATACCCCAGGTGGGCCTATAACTTATGGGGTTCTCCATATTGCGGACTAAAGTTTAAAAGTCAGAGAATAGTTGCTCCAATTGGATAAGATGTTTTCTAATTCCCCTTCCACCACCTGACTTTGGCTTAAAAAGTGAGCAAGATCAACTTAACTCTTAAATTGAATTTCTAGGTCTCATTTTACAAACTAGGAGTTGATGAATCTAAATACTCTATGGTCAAATTGAGTTATTTACTACTATACATCATTATAAAGATTACAATTACTAATAATTATGTCATGATTATCCTGACTGTATATGGAAGAAGAGTTGAAGAACTTGGGGATAAAATTGTCTAAAGATTGAGGTCCTTCTAAAAATTGAATACCCTTGAAGATGTATTCCCACAACTTACAACAAGTGGTACAAAACAGGATGCAGTAAATGATGTAAATAAGGCCCAGTACTAACCCTGGGCAACTTAGTGTTTGATATAAATCCCTCATGGTAGAGGGCACAGAACTGTTTAAAACCAAGTAGAACAGACTCTGGAAAAAAAGACACTATTAAGTAATTTCTGGATGGTGTCTTGTAAGGTTTCAGGCTGCATCTGAAAATTTTTAATAAAATTTAAGTTGTGACTATCAATTTCTAGAGTGGAACATTATTCCAATGTAGATGGCACCCTAGAATTTTGGTCCTAGTGGAATAAACCCAATGCAAAGTACTGCCCTGATCAGGGTCCTGAAAATCTTTGGGTGAAAAATAAGAATTTATGTGGTTATTACATTTTCACTGGCATATAACTCAGAGTGCCCCTGTAGTGAGCACCACTTTTAAAGTTTCAAATTACACTTCAAAAATGGCAGTCTTCTCTCAAAGTTACTTTGGTTGACTCTCATAAGAAAAAGTTATTAATATATAAAAATAAATATTAACTCACAAAAATACTCAGCTTTTTATGATTGGAAAAGACTTAATATTTATAGGTTTTGTAGAGGCTCAACTTTAATCAGATTTTTTCAAGCTCTAAAAGATTGAATATTCTGAGATTAAAGTGATCAGGATAATCATGATCATGTTTAAATTACTTGATGAGACTAAAATCATTAAACTCCCCCTCAGCAACTGGAGAAAGGATATTTTATGTAGTAGATTCAGGTATAGAAAAAGTTGGAAAAATCCTGACATCTGGCAAACCACAAATTGACATACAAAGAACCTTAAACTAATCAATAACAAGAGGTTCATTTAATGTAAAGAAACCATCACATTACCTTTTTCAAGGAGGATAGAGATAGAAGAAACTAGGGGTTGGTCTGTTATTCTATGGCACCAGAAGGTAAAGTTAATACTGGCCTGCAAGTCTAGGTGAGTAGACACCCCAAAAAAAGGCTAGAATAAAGGGGATAAAAAGCCCTAAAACTTTGCATCTAATGGGGAGAGGAGAATGTTGGGGTGGCGATGCAAAATGAACGTTGTAATTCCCCCACAAGAAGCCATGTGGTTACTGCAGTATCAGGTTTAGCACTTCATGAAGAGTGTGAAAAAATTGATTATCAGAGGCAAAGGCACTTACAGATGTGTTTCAAAATTTGACAAACTAGGTGGGAAGCTTTTCAAAATGTAGGGTAAGATAGTGAAGCCTCAAGGTATCCCAAATAGGGAAAACCCCAAGTGGCCTCCATGCAGGTATCCTCACTCCAGCTAGGAGGGCAACAGCGCTGTTATAATGGCCACTACGACCAAGTTATTATGCAGACTGGGAAATTTGGCAACATAAAGTGTACTAAAAAACATAAACAAGAATTAATTTAAATTTTATTTTTGACAAGCTTTTGCTTATTTCAAACAAAGGAGAAAATATACTAACAGCACCTGTTGGGGCCTGTTGTCTTAAGAGAATATGCTTGTAGAATAGGGAAACTATACATGAACCTCAATAATCTGTTTGAGCTCAATTCTAGCGGATCAACATGCTAAACTGCTATCAATATTAATTTGGATCCAACCTGACCTGCCAGATTGGTATCAAAATTTTTTACAAATGTTTTATGGTGCAATACTGCCTTGCAATCCAGCTATGATACACGCAATGGCTGACAGGACATGCTCAAGGCCAGGGAAGGTAGGGGCAGTCCCATTTCAAATTGAATGGGTTGGCACACTCGAATCTTTTGGGGGCAAACTTGCCTTCACTTATAATGGGATGAAAGTTGGAGAGGAATTTCAAATCCAAGATGATTAGAATTTTTCAATTTTATTTAGTATCAACTTACCAGTATTAATCAAACTTGGACTAGATGAGGATGACTCTTGGCAAGGTGGGAGGCCACAAACTCCCTGCTGGCAATAACTCATTATCATTACGACCTCCTGAAATACCTCCTAAATCTTTTTCATAAACTTCTTGGTGGCAAGAAGAGGAGGTAAAGAAACAACTTCAAGGGGTATGACATCACATAATCTCATTAACCACATGGGCTAAATCACCCTGTTTGTTGAGGGGATGAGCAGCATGCTTTTCCCCCTTTTTGGTCTTAAGAGGGTGCTCTTCCCGTTTAAGGTGCAGGGGTGCTCCAGGTATATAGGTGTGATGGGGTCAAAGAGTGGATCCAAGCACCATCTGTTCTTCTTTATTCATGCATTGCTGGACATGGTGAGCTTCCTTTTTGCTGTTTCTCTATCCTTGCTATTCTTGTATAACTATATAATTTTACTTTACAGTTCCCTTTCCTGGTTTGAACTTAGCCTGAATTCTTAGCAGAATTTGGATTATCTTCAGATTTAATTTTCCAAGTATGTTGTAAAACCATCACTAGTGTAGATGATGATAGTGCATTCTCTCAAAGATGGTAGCAGACTGAAATGAGGAAGACCTTAACTTTCATAATCTTCCAAACCTTGTATCATTTGAACTAACTTGTCATAATGGCCTTCCATCTTGGTATAAATCATGTTAGGGTTTTATACAGTTTCGTTGTTCTTTCTAGAAAATCTGCTTTATCTTTCAACTGATTCTAATCTAGCACCAAAATTCTTTCTTGATGGTGGTGTCTAACTCAAGCTAGCTCACTTATCAAATGAGCTACTTTCTGTTTTAAATTTTGAAGCAATTTAGATAAACTATCTAGAAATTTTTCCTCAGATATTTAATATCCATGGTACACTTCCATGGTATTATCATAGATGTTCCCCAACCGCTTTTGTAGTGCCCTATGTATTGAGCACCTGTTATTGCTAAACTTCTACTATTAATAAGGGGGCTGATTAAAAGGGTTAAGAAAGTTTCTATAAGTTTATTTATTTGTTTGCAGGGTGCATCGCTGGGAAGCTTGAAGGGCCTTGTTCTCTGGTGAATGGGATTTTAGCCATGCTTCCAGGCGCGTTAGTCATGTCAACCTTAGAATCTTTTTAACATTGGCTGTTTCTAAGCACACTTGATCTCCTCAAACTCTGCTGGTAAACTCAGACTAAGTTTGGTTCTTCTAAAATGAATTGTCTAGTAACTATAGCTATTAGCACCAAAATAAAATGACATTAAAAGGCAAATTCTGAGATAAGAGAGGATATTTTAAAGAGTTATTAAAAGATTCTAATTTAAGGGCAATTTAGGATTTTATAGTTAAACTTGTGTAAATTATGTCTGTCTCTTTGCAGAAGGCAATTCTGAATTCGTAGCATAGGTTTGAGGGCAACATATTCCTAAACCCCTGATACTTACTAATCTTCTTGGTTTTCTCTGAAGCTTTAATTGTAGAGTTCTGGCTTGTTTATATATTTGTTTTTCCGTTTGGACCTTGAATTTGATTCCTCTGTTCCTTTTGGCTCTTAAAACTATATTTGTACTTCATTATTCTTTATCATTTTGTAATTTTAAGATAATTTCATCTCCTAATCTGGTAATATTATCTTTATATAGAGTAGTAAAACAAAAGCCCCTCTTTAAATAAAATAGTATCAAATTTTCTCATTATCAGCATGAGAACCAAAGGTATAAAAGGGCCTATTCAGTGCATCATTTTCAACGTCATGTGCATACTCTTCTTGATGAGTAATTATACTGGGGCTTCCTCTGATTTCTTTATTGCTAGTTGTCATTATAATTTAAAGGCTACAAGGTATATAAGCTTCTGTTTTTGGGTTTTAATATCGCTCAAAACCTACAAAAAGGAGCTTTTAAATTAAAAGCTATATGTTGATTATCAGCTTTGTTAATGGACATGATTGTTGTCCATCTTGATTATAGGATTATAACCATTATTAGTATACTGATTATTAATACTAGGGTTTACAACCGCTTTTCTCTCTCAATTTGCCCACTTATGGTTGAATCTTTAATTTTAAAAATTTAGTAAAAACAGCTCCACTTTTCATTGCCCTATCCATGTTACCTATGTTGATGCACTTGATGCCCGCTGTCCCCTCATGATGCAGTGGTGTGCCATCTTCTAATTTATCAGCCATCATCAAAATGTACTTTGGCTGGATCTGATAGCCTTCTTAATTCTTCAGGTCGAATGTCCCACCTAAGAACTAAGCTTTACATCTTTCCAGAGCCCAGGCGGTATCACATTGCTTTCTTATGCTCCTCTGGAGAAAAATGCAATTTGGCCCATGGGTTGAATATGGTAAGTTGTTCCCTTATTCAGATAAAGCTGGCATCAAATTAGCCCAGTATGTTATGCAACCTACAGGCTTCATTGACTTCTGCCCCTTCAAGGGGTATTTTTGTTCTCAGCTTTTGAGTGAAGCTGAAGCTGCAGTATCAGCTACTGACCCACTGGTATTCCAGGGCATCTTTCCCAACCACTCATACCTGGTTGCTCACTGATACCACTATTATGGTTCATTTTTTTCCTCCCTACCCACTTACCTCCCAAACCTCTACATATGAGATTATTTCTGTGTTTTCAGAATATGGTTCCAATCCCATGCTGCAATTTGTGGTTTCTAATGAAACCACCTGACTTGCATGCCCCCAAGACCTTGAACTTATTTGGCCAGTTTTAATTGACATTAACCTCTCATTCTCCCCTTGCATCATTATCCCTTCTGCCCTGACCATTCTTTCTTGGCCCAAGTGGATGATGGGCGCACCATCTGCCCATACATGGTTTGAACTGGACCCTACAAAACGGCACTGCCCCTCCATCAGCTGATCCACTGGCCTCACACCTGACTCTTCTTATGATGACCGCATAGCTGATCTGATTATGATTTTCATATGGGGCACTAGCCTCCCCCTCCTCACCCAAGGTGTAGCTACAGCAACCATTGAGTCATCCAAGAAGGAGCTATCAAAATACTTCTCTTTGTCTGAACACACCAATTGGGAGTCAGAATGTACTCCAGTAAATTATATATCCTCCTCCCAGCCACCCACCCCAGCTCACCCATATGCAGTTGACCAATCAGATTCAACAAAAATAAATGAGATTACTTGGTTGAAGTTGATGAACCAGGTGAGCTTATCCCAAATCTGAATGGGCTGGGCCTCCACCTTTTGAATGTACCTCAATACTGATTAATGGGCCCAATTCCCAACTTTCCAATATTTTCTTGCCCTGATGTTACTTCATTCAAAAGTGAACACCAACTAGCTGAAGAGGCAGTTGCCTCCACCAAATGTCACCCAATCCATTGAGCCGTTGCAAAATTAGTTGCAGTATTGGCTGAAGGCCTGCCATCTCCTATACTCCCCAGCACCATACTCCCAAAACACAAAAAATAACATCTTTACTATTATCAGGTGACGCATGCAGAAATTTAAAAAGTTATGCTGGTCACAAAGTTCAGCATGTAGATCCGCATAATTAAAGAAACCTTGCAACCAATACCACACTCCTTAAAGTGCACCTTGAGGCTAAGAAAGTCCCACCCAACTTCATCTGCAACATTCTCATTGCACACATTGAGTTGCAAGCTCCTCTCTGTTACCAAAATCCCATTTCCATGATGCGCCCATGCCCATGCTCTCAGCTTTGTGCCATTACATGTCCCCCAGATGAGGATGAAGAACCACCAAGTCCCCTTCACCCTCAACCATGGTCATATAGCAGTTTCTGCTTTTGACTTGCTTGGTTTGTTTTGTGTGTCTCATGTCAATATAAGCGGATACGTCTAACTCATTTTGAATTTTTAGCTTATTTTTAGTTTTTGGCTTTTTTGAGCTTTTGGTAATGTCTGTCCCCTGGTCAGCATAACTTAAGTAGATTAAGAACTAGGTTTTATGGAATGAATCTCTATATAGGGGTAAGAGGCTATACTTATAATTACAATTTTTAACAGCATCTAAAGTTACTTGGCCCCACTGTTTGGATGCAGGAGTATGTCCAGTTAGGCAAAAGATATGGGAAGTATTCTGCTATGAGAACTTTTCACAATCTGAAAATTAAACTTGAGACTGGAAGCCCTTTTGCTTTTTCTTCTCATAATGAGGCATTTATGTTGCTTCCTGAGGGTGTCATCTATGTCATAGCATGTGTTTGTTTCTATATAATGTTTGTAATTAGAGTTTTGGAAGCCTTGAGGTTAGGAGGTGATTATTAACTGATTATTGTATACTACACTTCCTTAATCTTCTCCATCCTCTATCACAACTGTGAGCACCTCTTTAAGATCTTAGTAGGTGTTGTTGGGTGCATTCTAACAATAATCTTGTCATTAAGATAAGGACAAGAGGGAATAATCAGTGTGGCACTTATTATCGGGCTCCAAAGAATCTCTTGGGTTAATCCACAGATAGTGTAATCATGGTGACAACCAGGAAGATGGCCACTACTAGTACAGAACAAAATGATTTAGCCTATCCATAGGTCTAAGCATGTATGTTGTTTAAGTTAATATTTCTGATTACTTTGAGAAAATTTAAAGATCTGATCATTAGGATATCAAAACTAGATAAAAACATTGTCCAGCACCCCTCAGCTGGAAAGGTAATAGGTATTATACCAGATTTAGTAGGGGATGGCTAGTAGAAAAGTAATGAAATGTTATGAGGTCATTTGCTATTTGAATGACATCAGTATCAATCCAGTTTTATTCTTTAGGTCTTTTAATGTTCATATTAAAGGTTGGAATAGTCTATGACAATTGTGTCACTTGGGGCCTTGATCTTAGGTCCTTAAATAAGTTTCTGGCTAACATTTTAGTTTCCATATATTACCTAAGCTTGCCTTAGAAGTAAGAATATTATTAGTAGAGGATGGCATTAATTGCCAACCTATTCATTTGTGGATGCCACATTTGGCCTACAGTGGTTGACTCAATTTCACCAAAGCCCTACAGTCATTTTCAGGTTGATGTTTGGTTTGCATACTTCATCACTGATCTCTTTAATTTTATATAGACATCCTACAGAATTAGTTTATTATAATGACTTAGGTGACAGGTAATTTAATCTTGTAGTAAGCTCTGTTTTGGGGGAAAGCAGCCATCTAGCTCTTGACAAGAAATAGCTTAAGTTTATAACTTTAATTAGAGGTAAGACCTCTGGTTAAGCAATCAAATTTGATAAAAGGGATTTATGGTTCTATCAAGCTATTAGGCTGCACCTATGTCAATTACAAAACCTTTCCCTTATAGCTAGGGTTCACTCCTCACCTAATTCCTGTACTAGGGCTTAGTGCTTGTGTAGTATGGGGAGTTTATTTTATAATTGACAACCATGTTGGGTGGTGAAGGTGAGGGCTTTTAAATCTTAGTGTGGTTTTGAGACCAACTTATGGCAGTTGGTGCAAACTCAAGAGGTAATCAGCTATTCCTGTATGCTAAGTACCCTTTCCACATCACCAGGTAGTGATTTCCACGCTAGACTCATTGCAGATCAAAAACATTCTCAAATTTGTTTAGTTGTTCATTCAACATGTTGAGATCAACCTCTGTTGATTTATGCCCTTGAAGTGGGACAGAGAGACACATGGAAGAGTGTGTGGATCTTTCAGTGTGCAAGAAGTTTCGAGTGGAAAAATAAGTTGTTTTGGACAATGATAATAAGTGATGTCCCAGCATAATTGTAAGCCAACTTCATACATAGGATCTTGAGGGAAAAAATTTAATGTTCATCATCACCAGGTCTCCTGGTTGATAGTTTGGGCAGCAAGGCGTTAAATGATAGGAACTACATGTCATCATTTGTTGACTTTTAATGTTTTTTTGGACTTGTTGAACTTTCTGGATATGTGAAGCAAATTTATTCACTGCTAGGATACATGCATAATTTTGGGGCCTAATGGACAAGGCAGGGTTATAAACTATATTGTAATACATCAATGAGAATTCCATTGATGAGAGTCAGCTTTTTAAGAAGTGGGATGCTCTGTTGGTGTTTTATCTTTATAAAACCAAAATATGATTGTATTGTTATGCCTAGATGTTACTATGACAAGGTTGTTATGGGTTACCAAATTCAGACCATTTATATAAAGTTACATCCTTTTGGAAATTGATCAGGAAGCAAAAAAAGGTTTATATTGGAATTGCATGTCAGACTATAACCTAGCCTTTAGCAAATTTGACTCCAAAAAAAATAAGGTAACAGAAGCAAAAAGATATTCCAAGCTGACAAAAGATATAAAAAAGAGTACCATCTAGTACTAAAAAAAAAGATATAAAAAAGAGTATTTTATTAATAAAGTTCCATTAACTTGAATATCAGGCATACTTTAAAGTTACAGATGATTGGTTATAATAAAAGATATACAAAATAAGTTTTTTGTGTTTTGATTATAGATGGGTGATACTATTGCAAAACAACTTTTAATATCATAGAGTTAATAGATTAAGTATAATTATTGCATTGTTATCAGATAAAATCAAATTGAACAAATTTTACAATTCAGAAATTATGCATTTAACATCCTTTTAGAGCATTTTAAGCTGACTTTTTGGTAATTTTTTGTTTAGCTGAAAACTTGAAATGATTGATATACCAAAACATTACTAAAAGAGATATCTCTAACAAATTGGATGTAAATTTGTTTACATCATTTTTTCACATGTTTATAGTATTTTCATTACAATTAGTTAAATATACCAAAGTAATAGTTATAACGTTTTTACTTAAAATTTAATCTACTAAAACCTAACATTACTCCTCCAACCACATTTAATATGAAATCAAAAAATAACCATGTACACAATCAATTTCAATCCTGAGGATAAGGACTTGATTAAGTATTTTCCCCATATTTGTAAGTGACAGTGTAAGGGCCATCCTTGATAGAGCATATTTTGCCAATTCAAGAAGAAATCCAGTTATGATAACATAGCACTAACTTAGGAAGCTGGAAGTATAAAGGTAACCTCTTTCTTATTGCTCTTTTTCTTTTGGTGGTTGTCAGATATAATGAGATCAAACATGATGGGAAGAATATTGACCATTTGACTCCCTAAGCAGATTTAACACCTAGACCTGAGAAGGAGGTTTTAGGAAATACTCAATAAGTTAACTGGAGAAATCAATAGGAAGCACAGCTAAAATTGAATCTGAGAAATTCCAAAGGATCAACCTGAGGCTAAGATACTAAAGATGAATTCCTACCTAATCAAAGTGTTGGATCATCAGGAGGTCAGACGACCACTACTAAAAGCGGCACTTGAGGCAACAAATTTGATGACTCAAAAAAGGTAAGAATCAAGAAGCTTCTGAATGATCAGCTTAAATGACACACAGTCTCATCCAACTTGGGTATTCTATTCACCATTTTTACCTTATCAAAATTATGATACAAAGGCAATATACCATCTGGAATTTGTCACCAGACCAAGAATCTCCTTTACAGATGCCACCCCTCATTCTACTATTAATTCTTTTTCTTTTGGGGTTGATTTGTTAATTGCAACATATAAAACCCTTGTTTTAGGATTTAATAAAATTAAATTATTATTTCTATATCTCACTTTGGTACTTGACTTCAATGAGTCCATCTTGCCATACTTACTATATGACAGATACTCTATTTGATGGGAACTAAGGATGACCCAGCACCCTCAAAGGTAAACAGCATACTTGTTGTAAACTTATACTGCTTAAAGTATTGACTGTAGGGCTTCTTGGGAATAGCACCATTATTCTTAAAAATGGAAGCTCTACAGGCTGGTGCTCCCTACAGGGGTCAGCAGACGCTTTAAGGTACCTGAAACTAGTAAATCATACCGTGTAAGATAACCTAATTGATAGTTCACCTGCTGGGTGCACAACAGAAATGGTGAAGAAGACGACCAAATGGGAAGTCAGCCTATTATCACATCTGATGAAGTTCAAAAAAATGCAATGTAGATTACTAAATTTTATATCTAACGTAGCTTCAATCAAAGAGTTTGAGATTTAATTTGTAAAGTTATTAACTCAAGAGAAGGAGAAGCAACAGTAGGCATCCGCCGTAGACAGACCTCTCATTAAGCTTTAAGAAATTACTTTCTCCCATATAGTTATGGATCTAGTTCAAATATATCTCACTATATCATGCAATATGTATACACTGTGCTACATAATATCATGCTTTATTATGGTCCAAAATGAAGAACTCCACCTATATTATAAAGGTGCCTTATGGTTTGCTATGAGCAGGTATATAAGTTGGCATCACAAAGTATAGGAGACATCTGCTGTTCGATCAAATTGAACCGTTAGTACATTATTCAGCCCATAATCATATGGGTACTATTGAATCCGTTGTTATCAAGTATTTGGAAGAAACTATAAAGCTCCGTTGAAAGGAAATATCAGAGTTGAACAAAAATACCAAGCAATTACTATACGGCTTCACTGATGAGCTCTTAAAACAAGATAGAGAAGCTTATGGAAATATGGGTAGCTCAAGCTCCTAATAGCTGTCCCAGGAGGAAAAACAGATCTCCATCCTTAAAGATAAGCTAGAGCAAGCCCTATGCAATTTGGTGAGCCAAAGGCCCATCAAACCTCTGAGAATTCATCAGTCCTACAAAACTTCACTTCTTAAATAGCCCAGGTCAAATAGCATCTAGTAAAAGTGTGACTCAGGTGTCTACTCTTTCCATTACTGTTAAATGGTTGACTGGACCTAAATTGTCAGATAATTTGATAGTGGTAAATTATATCATTAGCTGATGCTAACTTATTATGCATCATATCAAAATTAACAGTAATTATGGACCAAAAAGTTTCTATGTATATCAAAGCTTGAGATTTGTGGCCTAGTGATTCCACTTTATAATATTTGACTATGATAACATGGTCCTGGGGCTTTGTTGGTTTAGTCAGACTTAATAGTAGATGAATTGATGACTTGGGCACATGGGCTTTTTTGTTTTATGTCAAAATTAGCTTTTAATGGCAATTGATTCTCAATCAAATTAATTGCTAATTACTGGTATTAATTGCCTTTGTATGTGCTGCTGATTGCTTGAAGGGAAATTGGTTCCGCTATTTTCAGATGCATCAAAAAAGTTGTCTTGATATATTATGAGTTTGACTCTGACCCTGAGGCCATGTGAGATGCCCACGAGTCAAAAGGATTCTAGACCCTCAAATAAACTCATTATTTTTTCGCTGGCTAAGTGCCATTGAAATGAGGCGTCATGGGTAAGATGTGGTTACCATTGAACCCTATAAATTATCTCCAAGTTGATACTAATAAAAACAATCATTTATCACTACAAGTTAATTGTTGAATATACAAGCTTTTTTGTATTTAACTTTTTTCGTTGTATTAAGTTAAATTTACTTGGAACCAGAAAGATCAGGTCAGAGAGCCTTTGTATAGGTAACCAACAGAAGTATACAGCTTCAAAAGTGTCATTCCCAATGAGTTAATATCTGAATTATTGTCACCTCCTGGCCTATTATCTATACAATAGACGCTCAAAAATCCAAATTATCCCAGAAGAAGAACCAGCCCATCTGAATTAGTCCAAAACTTCAACAAAAACCGAGTGACTAAACAAATTGGAGCGCGACTTAAGAGGCAAATCCCAAAGACAGGAGAACATTAAATAAGTCTATCTTCACCTCAAAAAACTGATAAACGGTGGAATACTCTTAGGGTACTGTAAAAAGCCAATATATTTAAGCCACCTCAAAGCACTAAATGCAAAGAGATGAAGGAGGACTTGAATTGGTGCATTGAAGTATTGGTGTTTGAGAACAAGCTTTAAGGAACATACTGCTCATCCGCCCATCAAAAAAATCACAATCTGGACATCTGAAATAAGAACTTGTAGAATGATAAAGTCATTATTGAAAGAAGAATTAATCTTCTGGATGTTAAGCCAAAACTTACCCTGGAGGAAATGAAGCAACATCTCAATCCTCTACAGGATCAAATATGTTAACTCAAACACCAAGTTGAACATAGCGAAGTAAGGAATGAAATTACCAGGTATGAAGCTCCCAGAGTACATGTTGTTCCCATATTGTAGGCTGATACCTAAAAGCTTACGTTCAAGGACAAGTTTACACTTGGTGAAGGCACTATTGCATCTTTTCTCTACATCTAAGAAGCTGCGATGGAAGGTGTGACTGGTCAAAAAGTTTAAGCATATATTATCTTAAAAATCTATATGGCTCAATAGATTATGGTACAGCATATGTTACCCTGCTGTTGGGATTATATTATGCCCATATTACCCAGCCAATTATATTACATATAGCTGTTTTCCCACCAGGGGATTATATCCTCTAGTGGATCTGGGAGTTAATGTTTTTAATAATAACTATTGTTCAGGAAATTAAACCTAACAAACATTTACTAATCTATTGGGTGTTGATCTGCAAGACTCTACTGTTTTGTTGGAAAATGATCACTGAAAATCTAATTACTTTATGATTCTATAGCAAATTAATTGTTATATAATCATTTGTCAATTGGGGTTTAATGCCAATTGACTTGGCAATCTATGTTTAGTTAATGAAGCATTGACAGTGCTTCTAGAAATTTGCATTTAACCTTTTTAGTTTTGTGGTCTGCAGTTGATGGGTCTAACCCACATAACCTAAAAAGACTGCTAGCTCAAAGAGAGTACCCCGCTGAGATAAATTGAAGATTGTTTGAACAATTTCCTCAATTAACCACAAAGAGGTTGAAGCTCTGGTTGGCAGTGCAATCTGACTAGTTAAATGAGGATTGTCTTCATGGGTGCGACCTCAGAAGGCGAATTCACCAGCAACAGAAGGTGATTTCCTAGTGGGGCAACGGAAGTGTTGGCAACTAGATAACTATAAATTCTCTGATTTTACAGCAAATAAAAATAAGAGTAGAATAGCGCAATTACTTCTATAAATCAAGATTTTTTATATTTTTGCTGTATAGTTGGCTCTTAGGATATGAGTTTAAGAAGTATATTCTTTTGTTAAAAGTATTTTGCTATCAAAATCTCTTCAGACTTTGCAATAGAAGAGAAAGGAAAGCGGGAGAAGTTCCCTTTTATCCTAGATCTACCTTCAAGGGTGGAAGGTCAAGCACCTGTTTAGTATTGGAATTAACACTCAAATTTGTTTTTGAGAGAGCTCAACTAGAATAATAGTCTTCATACTATTACCATCTATCATTATTCAATTGAAATCAATAAAATCAATGCACTTATCAACAACCTGTGCATTTAACTAGAGATCCAAAGAAAGTCACCCATAATTATATATTTAATATTCATTGTTAAGAGTAACTAGCGCTTAAAAGTTTACATTTGGTGTTCATTACAAGAGGTAAACATTTAGCCAAATTTATTAGTAAAAGTTATCAATGATGTCATTTAAAAATGATCTTTGAAACTCTAAACGGATTTTGATGTCACAAGCTAATGTCACTACCTTAGAGGAGCGTGTAAATAAACCTGAAAGGATATTGAACAGGCTGGTAAAGTTAATAATTACCTCTGCGGGAATGTTTCCTCCTTGAAGCAAAATGAGAGTGAAGTTTCTAAGGAATTTTATTCTAAAAAATTTAATGTGAGGTAAAAAAAGAACGCTTCCATTTGCGTTCATAAGACATAGTAAATGTGGAAGCATATTGAGGAAATAGAACGTCAAAATTGTGATTGCGCTCAACTGGAGGCAAACAAAGCTGACAATAATACATATGAAACTTCAGTTGTGAAAAGTTAGATCAAAAAATATGCTAAAATTGTTCACTGCCATGACAGAAATTAAATCTAAAGCAACAACTATGGTTAGTCAGGCTTTCAGGTAGTAATTCCTTTTTCCAGTGATGTGACTGAAGAATTTTGAAATATGCACAAATTGCCTGCATTTCACCAGGATAACGCACCAAAGCTTTTTAAACATCTGTGATGATGATGTTTGGATATGCAGACTACCAAAAAACAGTAACCATTATGAACTGCCTTGACACTAATTGCCAGAATCTGGTGTTACCCCATCTTAACTGGACTAATGGTCATACTCTGAAGCAAAGGAAATGATCATGACAAAATTTGAAAGTCCTACCAGAATGTCCAATTGTAGACAAGGGTTTATGGGTATATGGGTTCAGAAGGGACAAGACCTTGGCCACTTTTGCCAGTCATTTTTACCAGCAGTCACAGATCATAGTTGGGGCAAAAGGACTATTGGGCTTTAATGGCCGCGAGGCTATGCAAGCAGTACTTTGTCCCCACCATGAATTGCATCAGATTATGGCATCAGCACTGGTGAATCAAATCATGACACCACAGATGGTGGACCATATTAAGATGCTCAGGTTGACCTTCAAAGCCCTCAACTAAACCTTTAAATTGAGCCAGACTAAAGCCTAGAATATCATTAAATTTGCTGATATCAATAAAGGAATCTGAGAATCAAATTGTAATGGGAATTTAACCCAAGGGACAGAAGCAAGATAGAATGCCAAACTATTGTTTCAATGTGGAAACTCAGGGCATTTAATTGCTCAAGTTAGGATTAAAGGATGAAGTAACAAGTTAATTTTTTTCAAAATAAGGAATAAAAAACCAGCAGAGTCAGGAAAAGGACCAGTAGTTTAGATAAGGGACAATATTGTACTTTATCAACCTGTTCCCCCTGAAATAATGAAATATGATATTTTCACCTCTGATTTATTTGTGAAGGATGACATACCTGATCTTCTTTACCAGGTGTCCAATTTGGATGTCAACGTGATTACCCAAGCAAAAGCAAAGGGAATGAGCCTAAAATTGTGAAGGAAGTTGCTTGGCCTTACACTCAATAATTAGCAGAAAAAAAACGGATCCACCAAAAGCCCTTAAAAGTTAGTAAAAAGGACGCTTGATGAGGCTATAACTACTCACCTATTATTATAATCAAGGAATTTTTACCAGATTAATCAGTGCAACTAATTCATACTCTTGATTTGGAGAATAATTCCACTATTCACTCAATAAACACCTTATTGCATTACTCTGAGTGTACCTATACAGACATTCTAGTCAATCAAATAAGAGTATGGAAGAAAATGACAGTGGAGCGCCCATCAGTAACATTTTAACCAAATAGTGAAATGAATTAAGATTTTGTAGATTTAGTGCACTAGAAAACGTATTGAACTACTGGACCATAAATCACAATATCTATTGGAGCCTACAGTGCGCTACCTCTTCAGTTTGGATTAACGTTGCTATCAGCTCCTGTCATAGTGTTGGCTAACCAAAGTTTGACAGACTCATTGGGATGGAATTTCCTAAAAAGTATGGTACAAAGAGTGTTTTTGAATGATATACCCTGACAATTTGGGGTAAACCCTGACTTTGGTTATCAGCAGAAAAGAGAGGCTCTGCTGACAAAAAGAAAGTTTGTAAATCTGATTTACAATAAATGGAATTATACACATTCATTACAACTTATTTGGATAAATATGGAGAAAAATGCCAAAGTAGTTCCTGAAAATCATGGAATATCTTTGAGGATGAATACAACAAACATTATTCTGCTTGGAACACAAGTTATAGATAACACAAGGTTAAAGCTCAAAATCCTGGAATGGCTATATGGAGAATTCAACAGCCCATGGAAAGAAATTTAAGATTGAACCATAAATAGCACCAGAGATTACTATGCCAGGTTATGGAGAAATAAGAGTATTCCTAGCCATTCTGGGTAAAAAACCAAGAAAGTTGAAAAGAATCAAGTCATCACATTTCTTATATAATCCCAATGGCTAAACTCAATGAAAAACATGACTTTGGGATGTTTCCAACAATGGGATTACCAGAAGACGTTGCCAAAAACATCAATGTATTGGTCATTAGGGAGCAATTAGCTGATTTACCAGATCAATAGAAAGAAAAGCTGCTCTCTTATTTGAAAAGTATTGGTTGATATTTAACCCATGATGACAATGACCTGGGATGTGCAAAAAATGTGATTCAAAAGGTTGACATTAGAGGAATATCCGCTGATAAGAATGCAATCAGTTCACCAGTCTAGGGCTACTGAAGCCATGATTAGCAAAGAGATCAACAAGTTAGTAGAGCATAGACTCTTTGTCTCATTGCCAAGTCCATGGGTGAGTCCAATCCTAATTGTAAAGATAAAGGATGGATCAAATTGAGTAGTGATCTATTATCACCAATTAAATAAAATCAATAAAAAGGATTCCTATCCGCTACCAAAGATTAACAATGTGCTAGATCACCAAGGGGAGGTAATGTGATTTTTGGCTATGAACTTGATTTTTGGATCTTGGCAAATAAATTTGTCAAAGGAAGATCAAGAAAATGTGCAATAATTACCGCAAAAGGGTTTTATCAGCCAATCAGAATGCCCTAAGGATTGTGCAGCACATCAGCAACATTCTGGAGGGCCACATATTCAATAGTAAGTAATTTAGAATTCCTGTGTTTTAATACTTAAATGATATTGACATCTTCAGAAGGACATTTACTGACCACTTGGAGCATTTGGAGGAAGTATTTAAGCATTTGGCAAAGGCAACTCTGAAAATTAAGCGTAAAAATGACATTTGTTTAAAAAAATGCTCAAATAATTGGGGTTTGTAATAAGCTCTAATAGATTACAACTGCAACCTCTAAAAATAAAGGCCACTGAGCGGATGTCAATCCTGATGAGCATTTGAATATTCCAATTTTTCTAGGGGTGGTCAGATACTATTGCAAACTATCAAGAATTTAACTGGAATCACTGAGCCATTATTCCACTTATTAAAGGATCCAAAATTAGGATTTTTGTGGATTGATGAAGCCCAGAAAACATTCAAGGAGATTCATAAAATATTTAATAAATAGCTCTGTGTTGAAAACCACAAACTTTGATTAAGAATTTACTATTCAAACAGATGCCTCAATAAGAGCAATTATACCAATTTATGTCAAGTGGATAATGATGAGGAAGAGCATCCAGTGGTATATGTGAGCAGAACACTAATGCTTGCGGAAAGGAACTACACTGTTACTTAGTACAGGTGTCTGGCAGTAATTTAAGCATGTGAACAGTTTCTGAGTGTACATACATAAAAAGCACTTAAAGACTAACCATCCACTCATCCCTGCGCTGGCTAAACAACCTTTTGACACCAGAGGGATGACTGACACGTTGGGCTTTGAAAATTAAAGCCTATGACTTTAAAATTATCCATTGGGCAAGAGCAACACATCAGAACTCTCACAGATTGTTTTGATTGCCTGCTGTTCATATTGTATATCATCAAGCTGATGGGTTAGTCCAGAGGACAATTAAATGAAATTTTAAGGATTAATCTAAGAAAAACAGGGTGTGCTCAAGAAAATGATGGAGAATAATGAATTAAAAACTGACAAGCTATATATATTAATTGACAGAAAATAGTTTTTATTACCTAAACTATCATAATGAGTGAACTTCAGCAAAGCAATGCATAAAGTTGTCAGCCATGGTGGTCTAAGGAAGGCTATGGACCATATCTGTAAGTATTACTGGGAATCAACTATAATTTCACATATTATCTAACCTGTTGCGCGGAGTGCCAACTTCACAAGCTGCACAAGAATGTAGTGGGATGCAGGCTAGTACACCCTGGTTCTGAGTGGCACACTATGTTTATAGATGTTATGGGACCATTGAGTGTTAGTATAGGTGGCTTAAAGTATATAATAGTCACAATAGACATCTAACTAAAAGGGGTTAAAACAAAAAGCCTTGACCAGCATAGATGCGACAAGCATGGCAAAATTCATTTTGGATCAAGTTTATTTAATGGTACAGACGGCCAAAAGTTTTACTAAGTGACAATGGTACCAACTTTACGTCCTACATGTTTCCAAGGGTGAACAAACTAATGGGAATCCAAGGTGTGGTTTCAGTTCCATACTGCCCAGAAACAAATGGGATGTTGGAGAGAGTAAATGCAACTCTAGACATGACACTGAAAAAACTTCTTGCAGGGAAAACTTTTATACTTGGGGGACCTATCTAAGTTCAGTTATCTTTACATACAACATCAGCTACCATATGGTGACAGGGAAAACGCTGATCAAACTTTCTATATGGATGAAGGGCTGCATTACCACCGGTTTTTTATTCTGCAATTGCCCATCTTTGAAGATGAGTGGTAAACATTACATAACATGACTGGATAATACTTTTACTGAGTTACAATCTCATGCATCTCTTATTATGCTGAAGAAGAGGATCAAAGAAAAGAAAATGGATGACAAGAATCACACAGCGCTGAAAGAATACCATGTGGGGGATAAGGTAGCCTATCTTGACACCCATGGGTTTGAGAGAAAAAACAGCTGGACTTTCTATGGTCAGATCATTTGAGATTTTCACTAAGTTGGAAAATGATGCTTTTATGATAAATAATTTCAAGGATTATTGTATAGTAAATAGATTTCATGATAAGTACTTGATGTATTAGACTTAAAAAACATTAAGAAAAAAGAGAAAAAATATAAAATAAAAAAGTTGAAAATATAAGAGAGAAAAAACATAGAAAAAATGATAAAAAAATAAAAAATATGAAAAAATACATAAGAAAACCATCTTTTAGAAAAGATAGAAAAATAGAAAAACATAAAGATATTAATTTTTGTTGTTTTTTTTGTTGCCACGGTTGAGAAGATTCAGCATGAATCTCACCTTTCATTTTTAAGTGAAGAGAAGGGGGATTTACTACAATGGGCATAATGATGAGGTTTGGTGGAATTATAAGACCGCTGTTATTGGCAGGGACAGCTCAGATTGCAACCAGATCCATTGGGAAAAAGTCCTTAGGCAATCTTATGAAAAAAGAGATTTTTCAGGATCAGGATGGGCTGAAACTAGACTGCTGTAGAAGCCCTTAGAAATGGACACGTTGTCAGTAGGATCATCTCAGGTTGAAGCTGGGTCCTCCATGAATAGTCCTGGGGTGCTTGTACAAGCTTGGCAAAGTTGACTGAGAGGATCCTGTGAATGAAGAGGAGTCGTTAAAACCCATCCTGGGTTAGTACAAGTTGAATGACAAAGAGCCATTAGGAACTCTCCATTGAGTTTGTACAGGTTGACCAGAACTTATTATCAGCAAGAACAACTAAAATGGCCCTGGCGTGGCATGATGCCCCAGGAATTGCAATTGGGAGAGGTGGCATTGAGTTAGAAAAGTGATGTAGGGGCTGCAAAGCCAAAGTGGGGATTGATAGCATTTAGTGTGGTACATAGAAAGCTCCAATGAAGTGCTGAAGAATGATTACCTTGGACCAAGGTAACATCCTTTCCACCATTGTTTTATTTTTTGCTTGGAAATTTAGTCAATTGGGGGGATATGTTGAGATTTTGATATGCCAATATGACCCAGACAATTTTTACATATAGCTGTTTGCCCAATAGGGGATTAGATCCTCTAGTGAATGTAAAAGTTATTCTTTTATGTATAACTATTTTTTGGGGATTTAACCCTAATAAAATGTCTGATCTGTCAGGTGTTGATCCACCAGATTGATTATGGTTCATCAGGGATGATCCCCAACAATGTATTTACTCTATGATTCAATTTCTGATTAATTAATTGGTAATTAAATCATTAGTCAATTGGGGTTTGTTGCTGATAAATTCAGGAATCTATGTTTGGTTACTGAAGCATCAACAATGCTTACAAGAGTAACTTGTAGTTTACCATTTTAGGGTTTCTAACTGAAGTTTATAGGTCTAGGTTACGTCCCCTAAGCAGGCTGCTAGCATAAAGAGAGAACTCGACTAAGGTCAATTGAAGATTATGGGGACACATCCTCAATTAACCATGAAGAGGTCATAACTCTGGTTGGCAGTGCAACCCAATTAGGCAAATGAGGAAGTTCCTCATGGGTGAGACTTCAGAGGGCTAATCCACCAGCAACAGATGCCAATTCCACAGTGGGCACCAATGGAAGAGATGGTCACCAGTATATCTATTAATTCTTTGATTTCACAGTAAAAGGAATAAACATTTTTTTAGTACTAGATGGTTAAAAGGAATAAATATTAATATAGTGCATTTACTTTTATGTTTTAAGACCTTTTTACATTGGTTGTATAGTTGGCTTTTGAGATAAGAATTAAAGGATTTTATATCCTTTTGTCTGAAGTATTTGGATTTCAAAATCTCCACTGAGATTGTGGTAAAAGAGAAAGGACAGCAGAAGAAGTTCCCTATTATTCTAAAGATACCTTCAATAGTGGAAGGTCAAGCGCCTGTTTAGAGTTGGACTTAATAATTAACCTGGTTTTCTAGAGAGTAAAACTAGAGTAATAGTTTTTATACTATTACCGCTCATTATTTTTTAATTAAATATTAATATTTCAATCAACGCACATATCAAAAGCATGTGCAGTTAATTAAGGAGCTAAAGCAAGCCACCATGAAGTTTATATCTTTTACTCATTGTTATTAGGAACCAGCGAACAAAAGTTGGTACCTGCATACCAGAAAAGAAGTGAAGGTAACGCTTATGAAAAATTTGGGTCTAAGAAGAGCTTGAGTATGAATAAAGATGCCTTAATGAGAATTGTGCTATGCCAAAATAAAACCTTACCAAATTTGCTTACATCTTCTAAATAGGGACTAAACGCTTTTGACTTTGTAAATGCTTACATTTGATAATGATAAAGCTGCCATAATAGCTGGTTTATATAGTAACCCCAACCCTGCTATTTATGTCATGTTCGTCAAACAATGCTTAAACTTTCTCTTAGATATTAGGAGCCCTGCTTGGTGTAGTCGACATGCACAAGCCAGAGACCTCATGAAAGGCTTCAACAATACCCAGAGTGTATACCGTGGAGGAAGCATAACCTAAGAAAGAGGAATAGCTAAGATGCAAATACTACAAAAAGACCAATCATACCAAAATAATGTGTTTTAAGAAGAGCCCTGGCCTTGCCAAGCAGGGAAAAGTAAGATTGTCTTAGGGTCAGGTACCTCTAAAGCTGACTGACCTAATGTACCTGAAAGAGAAACATTGTCAATTGCTCAACGTGCTTGCATTGGGGATGAACTAATGATGACTTTGAAAGGTTTCACAAGGAAACATGTTATTATATTTAAGGTTCACCGCCGACCTCGCCATTCTGTAACAGTTGAATGCTGTAAATATTGAAAATGCCAGGCCCTGAAGGCACTTCTCTAAGTCTGTTTTTGGGTGCCCCAGACTAATTGATACAGCTAACAATGCCGATCAGTACTTGCCCTGTTGTTCTGACCCATCTTGAGCGTTCACAGTTTCCTGAAGATTAAGAAGAAGTAATATAAGACTTCCTGAAAGCTCAATGCAACTTTCTGCCTTATGGAGGTCTTAGTCCTTCTACCAAAGTTTGGAGGAACCATTACCAAAATGGAATTGGTAAATAAGAAGGTTTAATATATGGCTATCTTGGATATGGGATCACCCATCAATGTTGTTTCCTCCCAATTAGTTAGAAGATCAAGTTTGCCCTAGACCTTGATTATACTAAAGAGTATAGTACCACTAGTCCAAACAATACAAAGGCAATAGGTGCACACTCATCTCTGCTTATCCAAGTTGTCAAGTTAGTTTTCTCAGCTCCCGCAGTTGACTTAAACAATAGTCAGTATGGTATTCTCATAAGAACGCAATTTATGATTGTTTAAAATGAGTTATTAATCTAAAAAAGGATACTTTTCACTCCTCAACTATGAAGTTCACCTCGTACTGGATAATAAAGACTACAGCAAGAGTAATACCTCTTGTCTGGTCGAGTACCCTGTTTCCACTTTACATTTATGGTATTCTATCTCTGGAAAAAGCATAGAAAATTACCTGCCTTAGTAGATGCAGCAGAGGGTATACCATTTTATGTCACCAAGGAGGTAAAAGTTAAACCAAGAGAACAAAAAGCGGTTTCCACCAACATGACCCTAAATATACCCTTTAACAGTTTGCTATGCTTTGCTAGTGTCATTGGAGTAATTAGGTTTAGCCTAAGGTTGTACCAGGAGTCCTCAATCCAAAATTAGAAGCCTATTGAGTTATTGCTTAGAAACTTATCAAACAAAGTATTCTAGTCAAGAAACATTAAGAGATTGGGAAAAGTCAAAAACTTTTCATTAATAAAATAACAAGGGCTTTTTATTGGTACTCACCTTGATTATTGCCTACCCACTGAAAATTTAATTTGCGCTATCCCTAAAGTCCAAATATTCAATAAGTCTAATCAAGATGAGCTGGGGAAAGTGCACAAACTACTTGAAGATTATTAGGATGTTTTCCCCACGTCAGATGTTGATTATGGTCACATGAAAGACTGTACTAATAGTATCAACCTAAGAGATTCAATCCCTATCTGATTGAACCAATATAAGAAGCTGAAGATAGTGGAGTAATACACAAAGACCGAGATCAAGAAATTATTAGATGCCAGCTTACTTGTTCTCTCCCAGAGTCCATGGTCATCCCACTGTTAATCATAAAGATGAAAAATGGTGGTCACATAATATTGATGGATTACAGGAAGCTTGACAGCCTCATTATGAAGGACAGATATCCGATTTCAAGGTTTGATGATGCTTTGTCCCAACTCTCTGGCTCAAATTTCTTCTCTGCGTATACCTCACCAGCAATTATTTACAGATGTTTTATTCTCCCAAAGACCAAGAAAAATGTGCGTTGATATACATGAAAGGATTATTCTAACCTACTCTGCTCTCTCAGGGATTATGCATTGCTCCCACCTCATTCCAATGGGTGATGGACACATCATGCAAGATCTTCAAGTCAGCTTTGAGATCATATTTAAGATGACATAAAGGTGTTTTCCAAAATTTTTTACCAATCATCATGAGTACCTTAAGTCAGTTTCCAATAGCTGAAAGAGAACTACATTAGATTAAAACCTTCAATGTACCTTTTTCAACAAGACTTGGAATTTTTAGGGCATGCCATATGATGGGAAAGAATTCAACTTTTGTACAATAGGGTGAAGCAATCTCCAAGGTACCTGAGCTAAAGAGCTTCCTAGACATTTAGGTTTTTTAGTAATGATGGGATATTACCTTCATTTTACCCCTAATTATCTAAACTCACCAAACCTTTTTATACAACTGCTTTCTGTTGGGTTTTTTCCCATATTCCCATCCTGCTAGATTACCAGGAATCGCTAGGGGAAAATTCCCTAAGGCGAAGTGAATTGTAAATTGGTTGGCCCAAGTTTTGGAATAAACTATGTTTGGGGGATTTCGGGATATTTGCCTGGTCATATCCATCAGGAATTGATCTGGATGAATATTTAAGATCTCATCAGGTGGAGTTGCCAATGAAATAGGGGCATCTGATAGTGATTAACTATCAGGTGTACAAATTGGGATCAGTCAGGTTTTATCAACGACTGATTGGGAATGAATAGCAAGTTGTGAGGTGAGTGATGCCATCTGCAACTAGCGAATCAATCGGCTGGTGCATGACCTGCCTTAATGGTAATAAGTCCCATTACCTAAGCAGGTCATTAGCCAATTATGGTTGGTTCACTTGAATTGAACAGAAGATGTTAGGGACATGTTTTCCAACTCTTTCTTTTTAGGTCTTGAGGATGTCTAATTACAGAATTTTAGCCAGGATGGGGAATACCATTACTGCTGAGACAAGGATGGGTGTTTTAATGGCAACGGCTGCAGTTTAATTGAAGAGGTGTCAACTGAGGGTTAGATGACCAAATCCCCACTATAAATTTCATAAGATTCACTATAATAAAGGAGGAGTAATTAGGAGAACAGAATTATATAGTTCTAAGTTATTCATCTGGTATATAGTTTAAAGAGTAAACTATCATCAGCTTCCATTGTGCTATTCTTCTCGAGGGATGTTATTGCTGTGTGTGATAATTGGGAGACTCTTAGAGAAAAGAGTAAAGATCTGAGCGGGGATCTAGAGAAGAAGGAGACACAATCAGGGATTGCTGCTGACTGTGTGTTGGACTGAAGAGACTGTCACCAGGGAATCCCAGCAAAGATCAGGTTGGACTGAACAAGGGAACAAATTTCTATGATTATGAAATCACAAATTTTAATTGAAAATACTGGCTGAGCGTTGGGCCTAAATACAAGAATTCATACATAACTACAGATAATAGTCATCATACTATTATTGAACAGTAATCTATTATACTATAAAACGCGATGAAGTGCATGAGGAAACTGAACCTAAGCAGTAAATGATTACTAGGGTTGTTTGCCAATAATAACCCAACAAGCAAATCTTTACAAGTTGGTGCTCACTAAAGGGGTAATTTAGTTGAAGAATTTATAAGAATGTTGTACAAAGACGAGTTATGCAAGCTGTGGACTGAGTTAGCCACTGTGAACCAGAACGCCCTAAACTCAGCAGACCATTGGGAATTTGCAGCCTTGGAGGAACGAGTCGCCAAGGTGGAGGAAGGGATAGATAATGTTATAAGATTCTGGAATGAGTTACTTGGGAAAATAACTTCATTGAAGAAGAAAGAAGGGGACCTCAATTGAGAGGTCTTATACCTGAAAATGGAGTGAGAAGTGGGTCGCGTTTGTTTGAGAAATTTTGGTGTGGATATAGAGCGATCATTTAACACAGGTGGAGGAACCCAAAGCACACAAATGTGCTTGTGAGCCTGATATGGCAAGCGATGCCAAAGAAAGAAGTCCTCACACAATACTTGGGAAGTCGAATACCCCAAGGAACATGCCACCTTCTTTTGCTGCCATCTTGGAGATGACACCCAAAGTCACTCCTCAAGTTAGCCGAGTGGCCAAACTGAGAGAATTGATCAGAGATAACTTGGAGGAATTTAAGGCAACACTAAAATTGCCAATGTTCTATCAGGATAACGCCCCATCATTTTTCTAACTGTTTGACATGACCATGTATTGCTATGGGGATTATCAAAAAGCGTTGATGGTCATGAATTGCATAGACACCGACTTTCAGAACTTAATGCTACTTCACCTGGAGGGGGACAGCTGATCATATTCTGAGACAAAGGCGGCCATCATGAAAGAGTTTGGGAGTCCAACGCGCATGTCAAAGCACAAACAGGAATATATGGGAATCCAGTTTCATAAAGATGAGTATCTAGCTAGCTTCTCGGATTGGTTTTACCAGGAGTCATAGATCCTGGTCAGAACAAAAATATTGGACAACTTTGATGCCAGGATCGCCTTGCAAGCGGCCCTTTGGTCCTATCACGATTTGCATCACATGATGTCTTCCATGTTTTCAACGGAAATAGCTACCTCACAAATGGTAGATAATTTGAAGATTTTTGGGAGTGAAATTTGATTCCCCAAATAGAAGCTTCAAATCTAATCTTGTATGCAATCCAAATCCCACTAAGGGAAATGCAGGAGCTAAAGATACAACTAATTAAACTGTGCCAGGGAATAAGCCCAAAGAATTCAGATGGTTGAATAAGAAGGAAAAGGTCTGCTACCAATGTGGCGGGAAAGGACATTTCGCCATGCACTTTAAGAAACTGAAGGATCAGAGCAACGTGGTCCAGGTGAAAGAGTCAGCAGCCTCCAAGGAATCGGGAAAAGGGCCCACAGCCTAGACAGGGAACAGTCTAGAGTTGTGGAGAAGCCTGTTACTCCTGACATTATGACTGAAGAAATTAATATCAGTGATCTGTTCATAGATGACGAGCAGGATCAGCTGTATCAAGTGGTAAATTTGGATGTAAATGCTGTGACCAGAGATGGGGCGAAGAGAATTGACCCCGAGATAATCAAGGAAGTTGCCCAGCTGTACGCCCAACAACTGATGGACAAGATTCAATCCGCCAAGAATCATGAAGAATTATCTGAAGTCTGATTAGATGAGACCAATTTTTCAACCCTCCTCAGCGCAATAAAGGAATCATTTCCTGATTTATCAGCAAAAAATTATTCACATCCTAATTTAGCTAAAAACGCTGCTATTCACTCATTAAATACTATATTGCAATAAACTGAGTGTACATATATAGACATACAAGTGAATTGAGTAAGAGTGAGGGTGATTGTCGACAGCAGAGCACCCATCAATATAGTCTCAACCAAGCTGGTAAAGCTTATGAAGAACTCGCCAGACTTGGAACATAAGAAGGAATACAGGACAGCTGGGATGAACACCACTGCTTCCTGTGGAGCGTATAGCATGTTGCCACTATGATTCAGGTTGTTGGTGGTATCTGCGCCAGCAATAGTTTTGGCAAACCAAAACTATGACATTCTGATTGGAATGGGGTTTCTATGCAATTATGGAGTTAAATTTAATTTTGAGGATAATATGTTGACTATATTATGTCAGACGTTATCATTGGTATATCAGAAGTGGTGAAGCTCCACTGAATCGGAGAATCAACTTTATTGATCTAATATACTTTGATGACATAGTCCCAATTTAATACCAATTAGTTGGTAGGAAGCAATGCGAAATGCCAGCAGAAATCCTAAAAAACTGTGGAATTCCATTTAGGATCAAGAATGAGAGGACCATACTGCCAGGATCGCAGATGATAGTTGACATGGGGTTGACATTGGAAATACCTGAGCTGTTGTATGGGGAGTTTGGAAGCCCCTGAAAGAAGTCCAGAGTGGAGCCTTGGGTGGCTCCTGGGATACTAATGCTGGGCTATGGGGAAATTGTGGCTCTCCTAGCGAATTTAAGTGAAAAACTGATGAAGATCAAGAGTAATCAGATCTTTGCGTCTATTCATCTGATCCCAACAGCCAAATTGAGAAGATTCCACAATTATGGGACTTTTGATGAGATGGGATTACTGGCTGGGGTAACCAAAAGTATCAACCTATTGGTTGATTGAAAGCAGCTCACTGATCTGTTGGAAGGCCAGTAAGAGGAGGTGCTCTAACTATCTGAAAAGTATCAGGAAGTGTTTGCTCAGGACAGCCATGATTTGGGATGTTCATGAGACATGATCCCAAGGTTGACACTGGGGAAAATTTGCCAATCAGGATGATACTAATCTGATGATTGAAAGCCACCGAAGCAGTAGTGAAGGATGAAATCAGCAAACTAGTGAATCATGGGCTTCTAGTTCTGTTGTCAAGTCCCTGGGTAAGTCCAATTCTGATTGTGAAGAAAAAGGATGGATCCAACCAGGTAGTGATTGACTACTGAAAAGCTGAATAAAATTACAAAGAAGGATTTGTAACCCCTACCAAGGATTGCTGATGTGCTAGATTGTTTAGGAGAAGCAAAGTACTTCTCTGCAATGGATCTGATCTCAGGATATTGGCAGATTGACTTGTGTGAGAATTTATATGACCACATTATCCAGATTGTGTAATATTTAAGCTTCAATTAATTTAAATAATTGGTTCATTTATTTAAATTATCTTATTGATTAAGCTTTAAGACGTTGATTGTTTTAGCCATCTCTGTGGTGATAATCACTGATTAAATGGTTAATTGTAATTCACATAGGATCAAATCTGATTAAAATTATAATTCCTATCTCATTAGGGGATTGTTGGTAACAACGTAAATATGAGTAAATTGGCTCAAAAAGAGCAATTACTCATAGGAAATCTTCAGGTTCAGTAGCCAACATGTGGTCTGATATGAATGGCGATTTAAATACACTATTCCTTGTGGAAATCAGCTGTAATATTTCCCAAAGTTGAACCTGTATCTCTTTTCTGTCAGATAGGCGTGCTGAGACCATTGTGGATATTCATTTCCATCAACTAGGTGTGCTGAGAATATTGTGGTTACCACGAATACCCTAACACATGTTTATCACCATTTTACCCTATAAATATTCCCTCACTTTAAAAATAAAAATAAATACCTTAGTACTGTGAATACTTTATTATTTTCAATTGTTGATTGTTTACTTTAAAGTGAAGTTGTGAAGAAGTACTTCCTGTTTAAGTGTCAACGCCAGAGTGAGGCCAAAGTCACTTGAATCCTTATATATTGCCAGAGTGAGGCCAAAGTCACTTGAACCTTTATATTGCCAGAGTGAGGCCAAAGTCACTTGAACCTTTAAATTGCCAGAGTTGGGCTGAAGCTACCCATTTATCCAAACTCGACTAGGTTGATTGTTTTCATACAATTGGAAAATTTTATTTTATTCCAAGAGTCAGGAGTTAAGTGAACCTGTGCACCAGTGAAAACCCATTGGTTTCTACACGTGGTGCTCACTACAGGGGCCAAGTCAAGTTTACAAGAAAATAATAACGCCAAATTATCTAACTAATATGGAGCATCAAAGTAACAAGGAAGCAGGATCATCAGCAGACCACCCAGAAAATATCCAATTAGAGGATGGAATGCTGGTGGATCCCCAATAATTCCATCTATCAACGATTGTAGTAAATGAGAATGCTGTAACAATTTACAAACCACCTTTGGAGCAAATCTGAGAAAATATACCCAGTATAAGCAATATCCTAATGAGAGGATTCCAATTTTTGCTGACTAATACTTTGTACCAAAGCTGTGGATTATTCCACCACACTACCAATCAGGAAGAGTGAAGATGACACTTCAAAAACTTCCTTAATATGAACACTTTGACATTAATAGGATATTTGTGGAGCATTGGTAATATTGGTGATTATATTATCAGATATGTGCAGCCAACTACCCGAAACATGAAAGCTATCCAAGTATGGCAGCAGGAAGTGATCGCCAATCTTATCAATTATACTCAAAACAACAGCGTACAACAGCAGGCGTTAATGTGACAACTTAGACGTCAGTTTTCAGCAGATTCTCGCTGGCTTGGATTCCACATCACAGTGTGTTCAGCAATCAAACACCCAATTCAAGATTCTGGTGGCTGAGCTGAATACTAAACTTTGGTGGATAGTTGAATAGATTTTCAACCAAATCAGGTTCAATTACCAATGGAAACATGATGTGGATAAGCACTGCCGATTAGCTGAATCAAATATCGCTGATTTGATTTGAGCTCAGGAGGCAACTGGGACAATGGTTGCTGCCAACACCAAAACTCACACGGTCATGCTCAATTTAAATAAGAGAAGATGGGAAAGTAAGAGTACCATCAATAGTATGGAAAGAAAATTTGAATGACTCAACAAAGAGATGAGAGCTAAAATTGATAAGCTTTGCACAGAGATAGAGATTGTCAACAAGAATGCATTAGAATTGGCAACTCAATCTGAATTAGATTCCTTGAATCTTAAAGTAATCAAATTAGATGATGAAATATCCAAATACAAAAACTGAGAATTATGAATTATATGAGCATTTATTCCGTATCCAAACCTGAGAGGGCAAGCTGCAGAAAGAAGTCAAAAACCTGAAAATGACGATACAAGAGGAATTGATAAAAATCATCAACTTCAGGAAAAAGACTGAAAACGCTTGGTTTGGGAATATAAAATCCTTAGACAATTGGATGACCTCGAAGACTCTAAGTGTACTTGTTCCTGGGATGAGTATCATGAGGCGAATTTATTTGAGGAGGAATTGGCATCCATTGAAGTAGAGAGTATCATCAACAGCACCATCCAATCTTTTCAAAAATGCCCCTAACCATTGCGGCACTTCCTGAAGTAAATTGAAGCAACTCCAGCATCTTTTTGAATCCCAATTAGAAGTGCTGGCCCAATTATTGTTGAAGATTTCAAGAGTACTCTGAAGTTACCCACTTTCCATCAGGATAATGCGCCTGCCTTCTATCAGTTATCTGAAATGATGATGTACAGTTATAGTGACTGACAAAAAGCTGTCACCGTTGTGAATTGTCTCAGTACTTTGTGCCAAAACCTAGTTTAGCCTTACCTTATTGGGGAGAACTGGAGTTATAAGGAGGCGAAGGAGGCGATTCTGTTCAAATTTGGTAGTTTGTATAAGATGGCGGCTTGGAAACAAGAATTCATGGGCATTCAATTTAAGAAGGATAAAACAGTGGGTGCGTTCACCAATTTTTTTATGAGGAAGCATAAATCCTCAATGGGGCCAACATGATGACCAATTTTGACAGGAGGATTGTGATGCAGAACACATTGCACCCTCATCGAGAATTGCACCAAATGATGTCATCTACTTTGACCAATAAATACACCATTGCTCAAATGGTAGGACATTTAAAGGTTCTATCAGCAACGTTTAATGCACCAAATTGGACATACAAGCTGAATCTCCAGTCAAGCAATAACAAAAATTTGGGACGATTCCCCACCAAACCTAGAGAATTTAATAACTGTGGGAATCAAGATAAGTCATATGAAGGAGCTAGACCATTCAAGCCTCAGTTAACTTGCAATAAGTGTGGAAAACCCAGTCATTTCGCCAATAACTGTGGACAACGCAAAAGGATCAGGTTAACTTAGTCTAGCATAAGGATAAACAGAAAACTTCCGACAGGCAGGGAAAAGACCATGCGGTCTAGATGCAGAACAGTCTAGAACTGCAGGTAACCAAGTTTCCCCAGATAAATCAGATGGTTTGGACAAGTCAGATCTATATATGGATGAGCCTTAATTAGATCCCCTTCATCAGATCATGTACCAAGATGTAAATGCAATAATGAGATTGAAATCAAAAGGAATTTCCCCCAAAATTATACAGGAGGTAGCTCGCCTGTATGCCTGACAGATAGTGGCGAAGGTCCAAAACGTTGAAGAAGAGATGGACTTACTGAATACCAAATTGGACATAGTTAGTGTATCAATTCCAATTGGTACAATTTGAGAAATGTTCCACGATATATCAGCTCAGTTAATTCATACCCTGAATTCAGCCAACGAATCTGTTATACATGCAGTAAACAATAGCTTATCTTATTTTTACAAGTGCATGTATACGGATATTTTGGTGAACCAAATCCCCATCAGAGCAATAATTGACAGTGGATCACCAATCAATATAGTATCGACCAAATTAGTAAAGAAATTAAAGGTCAAACTGGATTAGGAGCACTGGAAGCAGTACAGGATGGCAGGCCCTATCTCTTCAACTTCCTGTGGGGCTTATAGAGCTCTACCACTACGGTTTTGATCCTTGGTCCTATCAGCGCCAGTGATTGTTCTAGCCAACCAGAATTATGACATACACATTGGCACTGACTTCATGCGGAAGTATGGGGTCAAATGTGACTTTGAAGAAGACACTTTGACAATTCTGGGGCAAATGTTGCCACTGGTTTATCAACGTGAGGGGAAAGCGCCCCTCAGTAGACATAGTAATTTCATCAATTTAGTCTATAAGGATGGAATACTACCTATCAGCTATAAATTAGTTGGAAGAAAAATCCATAGATTACCTAAATATGTAAACGATAATCATGAGATCCCAATCTGTTCTAAGGAAGATGTCATAATTAAACCAGGAATGTAGCAAATTGTGGAGACTGGACTTAATTTGGAGATCCCAGAGCAGTTATATTTGGAAATTGAAGCTCCTAGGCAACAATTGAGGATCAAACCTTGAGTAGCCCCAGGGATTTAAATCCTCAGTCATGAGGAGATTCAGATCCTTTTAGCAAATATGGGAAAATCTCTGATAAAAGTCAAATGACACCAGGTGGTCACATTCGCCCAACTAAAACTGGTATCAGAAATTCGTTCCTTCCACAAATTTGGTGAATTGGACAAATTGGGACTTCCAAAAAAATGACAGGCATATCCATATGCTAATCAAATGGGATTATTTTGCCAGATTAACGGAGGAACAGAAAGATGAAGTTCTGGCCTTATTTGAGAAATACCGAGTTATTTTTGTGCAGGATGACCATGATCTCAGTTGTGTGAAAGATGTTTTATACTGAGTCAATACTGGGGATGATGGGCTGATTTGATTGAGGCTTTTCGATGGTCCAGGGCAGCAGAGGCAGTTGTTGCCAAGGAAATTGAAAAACTCTTAGAGCATGGAATGCTTGCATCGTCATCCAGCCCATGGGCGAGCCCTATATTGATAGTTAATAAAAAAGATGGTTCAATTTAAGTTGTAATAGATTACCTACGGTTAGATAAAATCATGAAAAAGGACTCATACCCCCTGCCTAGGATTGATGACACGCTGGATTGGTTAGGAGGAGCCAAGTTTTTCTCCACCATGGACTTGATCTCCAATATTGGCAGATAGACATTCCCCCAGAAGACCAAGAGAAGGGTGATATTATCACAGCACAGGGGTTGTACCAGCTGACGAGGATGCCTCAAGGCTTATGTAATGCCCCCTGACATTTCAACAGGCTATGGACATGATTTTGTCAGTCTTGAAGCTGTCCTGTGTCCTGGTCTATCTGAATGACATTAATGTATTCTGCTGAACATTTACTAATCACTTACAACACCTTAAGAAAGTATTCAAGCGACTGGCTTTGGTGAATCTCAAAATCAAGACAAGAAAATGCCATTTCTTTAAGGAGGAATTAGAATACTTAGGATTCATAAATAACGCCGAGGGACTTAAGCCCCAAGTCCAAAATATAGAAGCAATTAATTGGATGTCAGTCCCCAAGAGTGTATGCAATATTAAAATTTTCTCAGAATGGTTGGCTGATATCTTTGATTCATTAAGGATTTCGCAAAAATAGCTGAGCCGCTTTTCCATCTATTGAAAGATCCAAAGAAGGGATTCGTCTGGAGTGATAAGGCTCAACTTGCATTCAATGAATTGAGGAAATACTTGACAAAGAATACAATTTTAAAATACCCAACTTTTGAGAAGTTGTTCATTATTCAATCAGAAGCATTGCTGACGGCAATAGGAGCCATCCTTAACCAAGTGGATGACAAGGGGGATGAACACCCCATGTTTTATGTCAGCCAAACACTGGTGAAGGCTGAGAGGAACTATACAGTTACAGAGCAAGAATGTCTTGCATTATCTATGCATGAAAGCAGTTTCAAGTCTATATCCACAGAACGCACTTCAAAGTCGTGACTGACCACGCCTCTCTCCAATGGCTTTATAATCTTAAAGAACTGGAAGGGAGATTGGCGTGGTGGGCTTTGAAGTTACAGGCCTACAACCTTAGAGATAGATTATTGGGCGGGAGATATGAATCAGAATGCCTATGGTCTGTCTAGGTTGCAACTGCTCTTGCTGTGCAAGATCGTTCTGATGACCTATTCAAGCAAATGATCCATGGGGAATTGCAGGAAGAGCCAATCGAAATTCAAAAAGCGCTAAAGAAGGCAATGGAGAATACCAAGCTCATTAATGAACAATTATTCAAAATAACGGATAAAAAGAGGCTTTTGTTTCCAAAACCATCAGAATGCACTGAGATAATTCAGGACGCCCACTAGGTTGTTGGAAATAGTGGTTAAAGAAGACACTCAAACATATCTGACAAAACTATTATTGGAGTCTCTGAGTTTTGACGTTGCCAATTATTTCACCTGTTGTGTGGAATGTCAGATCCATAAGCCACATAAAAATTTGACAATTACCAATTAGTGAAACCAAGATTTGCATGGCACACGGTTTCAATCTACATTATGGGGCCACTAAGTGCAAGTACAGGTGGGGTACATTACATAATAGTAGCAATAGACCACATTACAAGATGGGTTGAAACCTGAGCCTTGAGTTAAGCAGATGCCTTAAGTACCACCAAATTCATCCTGGAGCAGGTGGTATACCAACATGGGTGTTCCCCAAGTGTTGCTGAGTGACAACGGGACTAATTTTACCTCATTCATAATTCCACGCCTGAATGAACTAATGGGAATTAAAGGTGTGGTGTCTGCACCCTATCAGCCTGAAACAAACATAGTTGTGGAATGAGTCAATGGGATATTTGCCACTATGCTAAGGAAGCAGATCTCAGGTAAAGTGTCATCTTGGGCATTTTATCTAAGTTTGGTAAATTTTACATATAATATAAGTTACCATTCAGTGATGGGAAAAGCTCCATTTGGATTGTTGTATGGTCTTAGGTCGCATTGTGGCGATACTCTATTCAGCAGTGGAGCCGATTCTGGGGATGAGTGCAGATAAATAACTATAGAGACTCGCGAACATAATAGTGGATCACCAATCTCAAGCCTGTGATACAACGATCAAGAGAAGGATTCAGGCCAAAAAAGCTGGTGATAAGAATTGATCCATCCTTAGGGAATTTACCATTGGAGATCAAGTAGCCTATTGTGATACACATGGGTTCAGTCACCAAAATAAGCTAGATGAGTTATGATTGGGACCATTTGAGGTTATTGCAAAAAGGGTGAATGATGCCTACATGATAAAAAAATATCCGATGGTCATGTGATTAAAAGAGTACACAGCAAATTTCTTAAAAAATGGTATAAACAAAATATATAAATATATATAGAAAAAAATAAAATTAATAGTAAAAAAATGGAAAAAAAGGAAAAGGAAAAATGTTATTTTAAAATTTTTTATTTATTATTTTTTGTGCCTCAGGTTGCAAATTGTGAGCTCTTCTTTGACACCTCTGGGGGTAGGGAGGTTGAACAATAATGTTGTGAAAGAAGTCACTTAAGTCAATCTGATATCAGATACTTGCAAGTGATAGAGCAAGCTGAAACCAAGTTCTTTAAACCTGAGGTGGATTCTGCAAATAAGCAACGATGAGAAGAGTGATGGGGACGTCCAGTTTGGCAAGTTTGGAAACCCCAGATTGGGGAGGAAAACAGCAATACAAGAATATGCAATCTGCAAAGAAGTCCATGTAATCTTGATATGGCACAGGCGCTGGAAGCTGTGTCTGGAGTGCTTTATGACAGGCTTCATCAAGAACACATGGCATATGAGAAAACAGCAAACAAGGGAAATGCGCAGGTGGCTGCTGAGCCATACCACTGATTATCACCATTAATTGAAGATATTGCTGGATAGTCCCCACCGCGAAATAATCATTCAGGCAGCGAACAGCATCTTGAAGTTGGTGGCTGCAGGCCTCCTGAAACCAGAAGGGAAAGGAACAGTGAAAATTTGGAGATGCAGGGAGTGAAGTAGCCCATGTGCAAAGTACTTGCCCTGCAAATCAGAGTGCAAAAGAGGCAGAATCCTGATCAAGTAAATTATCAAGGTCATGAGGCATGAAAGAGATATTAAATGCCTGAGTCAATTTACCCCAAATTTCCTGGTATGGAAGTTCAATGTGCTCATCATTACCAATTGTCAACTCAGTAGACAAGATATTTAGTTGATAAAATTGGCCAATCAAAAAAAGGAACTCAGGAAGAAGATCAGAATTGATTAGATAAAGATTGATCCACGTTGGGAGAAATCCTTTATTAGGCTCAGGGGAATTACTGGATTTAGAACAATGGGAGATGAATCCAGTAATGCCTCAAAATTGAGCTCAGCAATAAGAGAATAAGGAATGAATGAACGAGAGTTTAATGATGAGACAGCCAACCCTGTTCCCTCCTCAGAAGTTGGCACCATTGCAGGAAGAGCAGAAGAGGGGATTACCAAATCAAGTTGACTCAGGGGGCTGGATCTAGCCTGACCAGAAAGGATACCCCTTTGGGTGGTTTGCGACATCACTCAAAAATGGGAGGCATCTGCTTCGTTCAGACTATATAAGATTTGTTCATAGAAGGAATTATTGGATGAAGACATTATTAACTGAAAATCTGGTCAAGCGGGGGGATGTGTGGGAATTTTATGACCACATTATCCAGCTTGCGAATTATTTAAGCTTCAATTAATTTAGAATAATTGGTTCATTTGTTTAATTTAGCTTATTGATTAAGCTTTGAGATGATGATCAATTATGCCATCTCTTCAGCGATAATCACTGATTAAATGGTTAATTGTAATTCACAGAGGATCGAATCCAAAGAGAATTATAATTCCTATTTCATTGGGGATTGTTGGTAACAACGTGGATATGAGTAAATTGGCCTGAAATGAGCAATTACTCATGGGGCATTGTTGGGTTCAGTATCTGACATGTAGGCTGATACAAATGGCGATTTAAATACGTTATTCCTTATAGATATCAGCTGGAATCTTTCCCAAAATTGAACCAATATCTCTTTTCTGTCAGCTAGGCGTGCTGAGACTATCATAGATATCCCTTTTTGTCAGCTAGGCGTGCTGAGACCATTGTGGATATCCATTTCCATCAACTAGGTGTGCTGAGAATATTGTGGTTACCACGAATACCCCTAACACATGTCCTTCACCATTTTAACCTATAAATATTCCCTCACTTTAAAAATAAAAATAAATACCTTAGTACTGTGAATACTTTATTATTTTTAATTGTTGATTGTTTACTTCAAAGTGAAGTTGTGAAGAAGGACTTCCTGTCTAAGTGTCAACACCAGAGTGAGGCCAAAGTCACCTGAATCCTTATTGCCAGAGTGAGGCCAAAGTCACTTGAACCTTTATATTGCCAGAGTAGGGCTGAAGCTACCCATTTATCCAAACTCGACTAGGCTAATTGTCTTCATACAATTAGCAAATTTGTATTTATTCCCAGAGTCAGTAGTTAAGCAAACCTGTGCACCAGTGAAAACCCATTTCTTTTACAACTTGCCAAAAGAAGTCCAGGAAAAATGTGTGATTATTACCGCGCAGGGGCTATACCAACCAATGAGGATGCCTCAGGGTCTATGTAATGCGCCTGCAACGTTTCAGAGAGCCATGGATGCAATACCTTGCGACTTGTAGTTGTTGTGCATCCTGGTATACCTGGATGATATAAATGTGTTCAGTAGGACGTTTACTGATCACCTACACCACTTGGAAGAAGTATTTAAGTGACTGTCTGCAGCATACCTGAAGATTAAGCTGAGGAAGTGCCACTTCTTTTAAGAAAGAGTTGGAATATCTGGGATTCATAATCAACTCCAGTGGATTGCAGCTGCAAACCCAGAAGATAGAAGCCATAGAATGGATGGCTGTGCCAAAGAGTGTCTGAGACATCCAAGTGTTCCTTGGGATGGTCAAATACTATAGAAGATTTATTTGGGATTTCGCACAAATAGCTGAGCCTTTATCACATTTATTGAAGGATCTAAAGAAAGGATTTGTGTGGAATGAAGAGGCCCAGGACTCCTTTAATGTGCTATGCAAGTATTTAATAGATTCTCCAATTCTGAAATAACAAATTTTGATTGGGAGTTTATTATTCAAACTGATGCTTCATTGATGGTGATCAGCGCCATATTAAGCCAAGTAGATGAACTTGGGGATGAACATCCAGAGGCATATGTGAGCTGGACAATCTCAGCCACTGAGAGTAACTACACTGTGACTGAACATAAATGCCTTGTGGTCATTTAATCATACAAGCAGTTTCAGGTGTACATCCACAGAATGCACTTTAAGGTGATAACGACCACTCTTTGTTGCGTTGGCTTCACAATTTGAGAGAGCCAGAAGGACAACTGGCCCAATGGGCACTTAAGCTCCAGGCTTATGATTATAAGATTGTCCACCAAGCGGGGGCTTCTCACCAGAACATGGATGGCTTATCATAGTTGCCAATGGTCCAGATGGTATACCTGCAGGCAGATGAGCTATTTTCAGAGAATGGTCGATGGAAAAATTGGGGATGAGCCCTGAGAAATCTAAGGTGCACTTTGGAAAAAGATGGAAAACACCGAGACTATGGATGGACAAGTATTGAAGATGATCAATGAGAAGCAGTTATTATTCCTGAAGCTGTTGAAAGAGCAGTTATAGTGCAAGCAGCTCACAAAAAAGTTGAGCATGGAGGCCTGAGGAAAACAACCAATCATATTCACCAGTACTATTACTGGGAATCCATCAACTACGATGGTGCAGATTATCTAGCTTGTTGTGTGGAGTGCCAGCTTCACAAATCACATAAGAATACAACTAGATACTGACTGGTCCGCCCTGGATTTGCCTGGCACATGGTGTCCATCAACATGATAGGACCACTGACGATGAGCACAGGGGGAGTCAAGTACATTATAGTTGCCATTGTCCATCTGACAAGATGGTTCGAGATGAAGTCCCTAACAAAAGTAGACGCTACTAGCACTGAGAGGTTCATCCTGGATCAAGTAGTATAACAGCATGGATGTCTGCAGGTCCTGCTTAGTGATAATGGGACCAACTTCATGTCTCATGTGATCCCAAGATTGAATGAGATAATGGGGATCAGAGGAGTTGTGTCAGTACCTTACTGGCCAAAGATGAATGGACTTGTAGAATGGGTGAATGGAACGTTGGCTGCAACGCTGAGGAAGCTGGTCGCACAAAGAACTTCTGCATGGGGAATGTTACTGAGTTTGTTGACATTTGCTACAATATTAGTCATCATATGGAGATGGGAAAGATGCCGTTTGAGTTGTTGTACGGGAGAAAGACTGCGTTGCCACCAATTTTATATTCAGTGGTGGAACCCACATCAGGGATGAGTACCGAGCAATATACAAACTGACTGATGAATATCCTGATTGATATGCAATTGCAAGCATTTGATACAACTTTAAAGAAAAGGATATAAGCGAAATTGACAGATGATTAGAACTGACCACCCTTAGCAGAATATCAAATAGGGGAAAGAGTAGCCTTTTATTATATGAATGGTTTTGGAAGAAGAAACAAACTAGATGTGTTGTGGTTGGTTCCATTTGAAGTTATTGCCAAATTGGTGACTGATGCCTACTCCATCAAGAATCTCTTGAATGGAAGAGTTGTGAATCAAGTCCACATTAAGTATCTAAAGTGATGGATTAATGAAAAAAATAAAAAAGTTCCCAAAGGATTAATAAACCATTAAGTTGGTCATGTCCTCATGATTAGGTCAAGTCCAAAAAAGGACTTCTGAACCAATCTAGATGGTTAAGTCTGAAAAAAGGACCTCTGAACCATAGAAAAATGGCAGATTGAAGTACCCAGGACTCAATTTGGGGGAAAAAATAAAAAGATGGACCTCTGAACCGAAACAAGGTCAAGTCCATGGAAAAAAATGATAAATGGTATTGAAAAAAATTATTAACTGCATAGTAAAAACCAATTTAATTTTATAATTTATATTTTTATTAATTGTACTTGATATGGGGATGATTTTGCCTATGTCGCCTCTTGGGGGAGAGAGGATGGATTGCAGTAGGAATTAACAGCCCGGTGAAATTGATATGAGATTGGATGCTAGTGAGGGCTAGACCTACATGAAACCACATTCTTTTTAGCGGACGCAGAGACCTGCGAGAAAGCAACTAGGGGAAGGAGGATTGAGATGTCAGATGAAGCCAATTGCAAAGCCCTGGAGCAGGGAGGAAAGCAACAGTAAAGAAGAGGAAATTGGCAAATAGCCCCAAGTAATCCCAATATGGTACCAGAGCTGGAAGATTAGTCTTGAGCACCTAATGACGGGCTTCATCAATAAACACCAAACATATGGGCTGGCAGCGAACAAGGGATGCTTGACAGAGAATGCCAAATCATGCCCCCTACCAACGCCATCAGCGGAAGATACCAATGAGAAGCGCTGGCAAAGAGATAGTCATGTAGGGAACAAATGGCATCCTGCAAGCAACAAGTTCGGGCTTCTCAGAAGCTAAAACTGGAGGAGCGGTGAAAAGTGGGCAAGGCTGGAAGCTTTGTGGACCAACTTCAAATAACTTTGCCATCAAAGCAAAGAGCATAAGCGGCGGTATCCTGATCTAGGATGTTATCAAGATTAGAGGGATTCAGCGCTAGAGACAAAGCCTCAGTGACTTGGGCCTGTAGTTCAGTGTAGGTGAGCTCAAAATGAATACTGTTATTGATGTTGGGCTCAGTAGCCAGAACAACGGGTTTGTAATATTGTCTGAGTTGGAAGAGGAACTAAGGAAGCAGGTTTGGCCTGGCAAGAAATGAGTGGTCAAGAGCAAACAGCATAATCTCTGGAGCATCCACAACGATGTTTGGTGCATCAGCGAAAGGAGCCAAATCAAGAGTGTTTTAAAATCAACTTTGTTATCAAAGGCAGAAGAAGAATCAGTTGAGAGTTGTTCAAAATGATTGCAAGCCTGGTTTTGGAGGGATTAGTTACCATTTCCGGCAATTTGCTGGAAGGACTAGCTGCTGGCGCCAGACTAGGTGTATGAGTCCTGGAAGGACCATAGAAGAGGTTCCTCTGAGCATCTCAACTCATCTGCTGGAAAAGCCGGAGGTCTTGATTAGACAAACTATTCAGAAGCTGCTGGTATCATGACCCAGGATTTGACATATGAGCTGGATAAGAGGGGGGATGTCGGGCTTATATTGAAGTCAGCATTATGCACTCTAAAATCCATTAAGATCCAATTTTGGAGAAATTAATCTCAAAATTTATGAGATAGGCTCTCCAAGAGAAGAATTAGGAATGACTTGAGCCAAGAGTTTATGAGAGAAATAACCAGAGCAAATAAAAATAAGAATCCTAAGTGAGCCATGAAATGAACATTGATGGCAAGAGTCTCCTGTCTAGGATGAGGAGAAAATCAGAAAATCAAGGACGCTGGACCAAGAA
>JAKSZP010016269.1:0-66298 GCA_022478985.1 Massospora cicadina | reverse complement strand
CAATATGGTCCATTCACACAATTACCCTCGACGCTTTCAACGGGATCCTCCACAATTTCAACTAAGCCATCGTCAGGTTCCACAGCCATTTGGCCGACCACTTCCAAGCCTGGCTGTTTGAATCACTCCAACACAAATGGAAGAAACGAATGGGCAATTGGATTCCAATCTGGTTCCTTCGTTATGACATTGAAAACCTCACAGTCTTCATAGGCGATACACCCTACTAGCCCCTGAGCTGCCATGCCACTTAAGGTCTAGTCAACCACCACCCGTGGCTCCTAGCCACACCCAAGTGTGCCAAGTCGTATCTTTTGAGTTCCATTGTTTTGAGCTCTCTTCCCTCTTCTGTTTTCCTTTTTCCTCTTCCCTACATATTGGATGTGTCTGTCCCCTGGTCAGCCATCCTCAAATAAATAAAAATATTGCAGATGGTCTTTACAATAAGATGCTGAACAAGTAATACAATAAAAAACCATAATAAGTACGATGCACTTTGTACTAATTGATGAAAAACCGCCTTCAGAGACAAATACTCTTAAAATTGATAGACAACCACAAATAAATATACCATGACCAACTAAGCATACATGTCTGTTCATAGGAGCCCACATAGCCATGGGCCATGGAGGATAAAAGATGTACAAAAAACAGAAAAACACTAACATTGGGAATCTATGCACTTTGATGTCCAAAAAGCCCTTGGCTAATGGGAGTGCCAGAAGAAACACTTTACTGTAAGAGCATTACATATAAAATGGTAAAACTGAACTTTGCTTTTCACACCATGTTGATTGATTTTTTTGAGGTCGTTAACTGCAAGAGGAAGGTTTAGTTATATTGTGGTGGCCATTGATCACCTTATGAAATGTGTTGAAGCCAGGCCAATCAGAGATCTTGGAGCCGCAATGATCGCCAAATTTATTTTAGAGAACATATTCTATAAACATAGATGCCTACAATTCCTTTTAGTGGATAATGGTACAAACTTCACTTCACAAATGATTGTAAAGCTTAATGATCTGATGGGGTTCACGGGGTGCTGTTGACGCCATACCACCCCAAAATCAATGGTACAGCGGAACAGATAAATGAAACTTTTAGTTGGCATCCTAAAAAATTACCATCAGAAAACTGACCAGTTGGAACCTCCTCCTTCCTTCCGCTGTCTTCAAATTTAACATCAAGTTCCACTTGTCCACAGGAGGGTCACCATTTCAAGTCACGTATAGGCAACAACCCACTCTTCCGCCAATCCTGTACTCCTGCATTCCTGAGAAGGAACAATTATCATTTGATACTTGGAATAGCTTGCTCATATGCTGATCCAGCTAGAAACTGAGGCATACTTTAAAATCTGGCCCAGAAAATGAATTATAGGGTGCACGTCAATTAGAATCGCCATCCCTTACCCTGCCTTAGCATAGGGGCTTGAGTGCTCTACTACAATAACCATGGGTGTGGTGGGATGAGAAAGCGTGGATAAATCTGAAAGAGGCTGTTCAAATTTTAGAGGTAACTTTTAATAATATTTACACGCTCAAAGACCCCGCCAAAGGGAATATCATCAATAGAGTGCATGTTAGGTTTTTAAAGCATTTCCAGAAGGGAGCGGAGACGCCAGACCCCTCCAATCAATAATCATACTGCTGTCCTCTGGAAATTTGTTGATCCTCTATGTTTGTTAAGGTGGGGGAAATGTTGAGATTTGGGTTTGACCAACCATAGTTTATTACCACCATCTTATTACCCCCAATACCCTATAGACCTTGCCTTTACCCTTGTCCTACTATCTTAACCCTCAGCAGATTGATCCCAATCAATGCACCATCAAATATGTTGCTAGCAATTTACAACCCAACCTTGTAAATTTAAAATGATTTGTTTAATCCCAATTCTCAGTGATTAAATCTTATCTGCTCTCACAGCTTCTTGAACTGGTTCTGGCCCACCATTAAGGGATTATCACATCCATCAAGTTATCCTCAAGCATCATTAGTTGAAGGTACCCTTAATATACTATGAGGTTAGACAGAATTCATAAAGACGTGCCCAACCTTAGATGGGTAACCATTAGGTTTAAGAGAGTTTAATCCACTGCTATTATGAGCACATAGGGTGGAAACTCTAGGAGATTTAAAATCTGGGAAGTAGCTGACTGACTAGAGGTCAAGGTATAAATTAAGTTGGACCAGAATAAAAAGAGATATATGTAGTGACACACAAACTGAAGAATATTATTGACGGCTCTCCAATCAGGAAGTACTAATAAAACTATGTCAGATTTGAGGAATTTATCTTTGATAAAGGTTTATATTTCGTCAAGCTTTAAAACCATTTGGAGGTAAGCTTTCTTCACACAGGTGTACTTTATTGAATTGCAAACATATCTGTGCCTATCTTTCCAGTTGCAGTTCGAATTGCAACAGTAGTCAAGTAATCTTTGTCAAGTTGGTGGATCACATTTTTCACATCTTTTTTAAATTTAGATGGAAAATGGGTGGTGGGTGCAGCCCAGTTTTGAACTTGGTTCAGATTTCACCAGCGCTTCATAGTAAATAACATTTTAGGTGAGGCAACTGAGATCACAGCAAGGATTTTGTCACTTTGGTAGGGGAGGACTTTGGTCTTGGTGACAAACTTTATGTACAGGAGAGAAAGGTAAAATTAAGAAATCAGATTATAGGTTAAGTTAATTGGTTTGGCCGATGATAAGATAATTTTTCATAATCTGGCAACCTCATCTAATAGGACAAAAGGATCTAGGTTGACTAGAATTGTTAAAGAAGCAGAAAAAAATTGACTTGATATTGTTTGAATGAGAGAATTTTTGTATTGAATGTGGGTCCAAGCCTTCACTCAATTGGTTAAAGTGGGTGTCATTTAGCCAGTTCAGAGGGGGTTTGGTTGTTATAAAATTTTACCACTGAATAAGTGATCTAGTAGTCTAGATGTGGGAGCAGCCAAGATCCCCATTAAAACGCCACCTTATGTATCCATAATTTAGGTAGTTTGTGTTTAAAATGTTCTCATATTATTAGCAAAGTTTTTTAGAGTGATCTAGATTGTAGTATAGAAAAAAGCAACTCAAACGTTATTAATGTGATCCCAGATGAAATGGTTAGTCACTGAGGCAGTAAAACAGCATACATCATTAATTGAACTACCAATTAACACTTTCCTCTACACCTGCATCAACTCATAATAGAGTTTCTCTTTGCACCCTTAGTAGCAAACTTATATCATTTTATTTCTACTTAAAATGAAATTTAATCAAGATTTTATATCTAATTTTAACAAGCCTTTCAGAATCTAACAGAATTACTATGACTTAAAGATTTATACTTCAGCCATCTTTGCATCATTTGCTATTACTTATTGAAACTGGTATATACTGAAGATTTTCAAAACCTTGTGGCGAACCTAGTGACTCACTTAGGACCCATGGAGTATATAGCCAGGTGATGGACAGCCTAGACGAGATTTTGGACTTGCTTTTTTTCAAACTGTTCTTCTTAGCCTTGGAAACTTGGCATATACCTACCGTTCTATTCTACTTGTCATTATGATAAACAATGTAGGAACTAAGAACATCATGGTGGTGAAAACTCTATTTCTGCTCAGCGTAACTTTTTGAGCAAATTATATGGAAAAAAAAAGAAAGTAAATTTAAATCGCATGATGTTGTTTTGCTCTGATGCACTTGGATTCTCCTCCAGCTGCTTCAGTGTGGGGAAGCGGTGAAACTCCCCCTGCCATTTTCTGTCCGGCAGGAAATTGCACTTGGACTGGCTAGCCCAGTCATACCAAACCCCTGGGACGATTTGTTCCTCCCAAGGATCTCGACACCCACCTCACTCATACCCAAGCAGTACCTTGTTGCCCCCTGGTGCTCATCAAAGCAACATGCATTTCAGCCTTAGGGTCAATTATGGGAAAATTTCTCTTATCACAACCAAGCCATTATTGAAATGGCTCAGGCAGTGATGACTCCCACTGGTTTTATCGATTTCCACCCCTATAAGGAGTATTTTGATCTCAGCTTCACCTGTGAAGCTGAGACCACCACTGTGGCAATTGTGCCCGTGGTATTCTAGGATACTTTTCTCCCCACAACTTGGATCTGGCTCCCAGCGAATACCACTTTAGTGGTTCAATTTGCTGGTTTGCCCACCTACTTCCACCCTGCGGTGCTCCACCAGGAGCTAATGGATGGTTTGGCAGCCTATGGCTTCAACCACATCTTACAATTTGTGGTCCCAAATGGGGCCACATGACTTACTGGACCTTTGGCATATGTTACAATTAGCCCTGAATTCAGCGAAATTGCCATTTTGATTCCCCCTAATGCTGTCATTCTTTCTACCCCTGACCATCTGTTCTGGGCCCACGCCAAGGGCGGGCAGATGATCTGTCCATCCTGTTTTGAGTTCAGACCACTCAAAGAGCAAGTGTCCCTCCTTACCTACTTCTGACATCTCAGTTTTTTCATCTGCTGACCTCCAATCTGCCGCCCACTCCATGCCAGTTCCAGTATGAGGTACAATCCTACCTCCCCCTCCCAAAAGCCTGTTGCTGCAACTGCACCTTCAGCCACCAATCAGCCTCCTCCTCACCCTAGTGCCACACATGATCCCACAATAAAGCACTGGCTTGGACCCCAGTTTGATCCCATGCTTCCTCCAACGAATCAGCCAAACCTCAACCATACGCTGATTACCAATTAAATTCAACCAGAACCCATGGGAGTTATTGGCTGAAATTGATGAATCATGTAATATCATTGGGAACCATATCTTCAAATTGAGCAGTTCGTTAATGCAGAAAGGGACGCCAAATACCTCCCTCTTTATAAGCCCCACAACTAAATGCCAAATCATTTTGAAGTGACCATCAGCTTGCAGTCAAAGCAGCTGCCACGCCAGATTGTTGTCCCCTCCGCAAAGCTGTTGCCAAATCAGTGGCAATGCTCATGGGAGGTATTACCCCTCCTGTTATCCCCTCAACCCTCACCCCAAAAAGTAATATTTACGTGAATCAATTGCACAAAAATGTCAAAGTCATTAACCAGAACATGGAACTGTAGCACGGAATCCTAAAGCTAAGATTACCTGAACCAATATTGCCACGTTCATTAAACTCCCAGACGCCTGCATTAAAGCTTAAAAAGCTTTAGCTGAATATATCAGCGCCATTTTCTTAGCTGCAATTTCCATGAAATACCAATCATTGGTGACATTTAACTACATGCCGCCAATGCCCTGACGCCCTTGCTCTCCACCTTGACATGTGCCCTACTCTGGGATGAGAAAGCTCTGCCAAAGATGAGCCCCCCAATCCCCCTTCCCCTTCTGCCATGGTTGGATAAGCAGTTTTCTGATGCCCTAACTGGTTGGTTGTTTCTCGTTTGGTCTGTTTCATTCAATCCACTCATTTTGGGCGTTTTGTTTGATTCAATTAGTTATGTTAGTCTTTAGTTTTTTAGTTTTAGTAATGTCCATCCCTGGTCAGCTTACCTCGAAAAAATGAAATGAACATCATAGTGCTGAGTTAAAGATTACAAACCCTGACAGTAAAACAAGGTTACAGTGTTTTATGAGATCTTATATATAAAAAAGACCTTGTCCTATTTTTAATCATAATTTTATACAGAATTATCTGTCTGACAGATAGAATGGGTTCATGCTGTCGGACATTCTCCTTTTTGATGTAAGAAAAAGAATGTTGGAGGTATTAGTGTTCCTGAATCTGCTACTATAATTGGCCCATCACCTGCCCAATCTTCTAATAATATTGTGGATATCAACGCTATGAGTACCCACAGCAAAAAGACCTTAGCAGATTCTTGGTGGAATCCTAACCAACAGAAAAATACGATTTATCACAAAAATTGGCTTAAAAAAGTAAATACTAACAATAGGATTACTCCAACTTCTCGGCCAAGTTTGAGGAGTTCAATATCACATGGATCTGAACCTCCACGAGGCGAGAAGATTTTACCCATCAATGATTGGGTGCGAGTTAACCAATCATTACCATATGAGTCTAACCACCGCCAAATTACCTAATCATTACCATCTGAGTCTGACCATCACCGAGGTGCAAAGATCTTACTTGACAATGATAGGGTAAAAATTAACCAATCATTACCACATGGGATTGACCACCACTGAGGTGAAAAGATTTTACTCACTGATGATTGGATACTATTCATCAAATCATTACCGCATGGGTCAATTTTGCCTCAAAAATTTTATCTTTGAACTGATAGGCCAAAAGCCTATATTACCTAATTTAGATAACTGAGCTTTACATTCGTTTGCCTTGAATATTGATGGTCTTAAAATCTGAACTAGTTTAAATAGGAAAACTATATAAAGAAAAGGACCTTTTTTGGTTTTGCCCTGCCTAAACAATAAAAAACTTAAAAACTTATCAAGCGTTATTTATACTTTTAATATAAAGTAAAATATCTCACTTTAATAAATTATTTGTGGCATCATTTGCCGGATCCCACACATGCATCTGATAATGTCCTGCATATAACTTTAACGTTGCATCAGTGATTTCAAAATTCTGAGTGTTTACTACAGGGGGCACTTATTAACAATTTATAGACACTAACATCAATGCAATGAACCAAAAAATGAGCTTCTTTGTCATTATAATTGTGATACTTACCTTCATGAGTCCATGGATCATAACAAAGCTTAAATATATCTAAAAATACCAAAGCTAAAATAGATTAATTTTAGCTTAATAGTTCTGACAACAATGAATATAATGCTCCTTCATGGAACTAATTCCTAATGTGCTGGATTCTTAAGATTTGTCCCAAGATTCTAATTTTTCTAGTGCACATTGTCAGGTTTTACCATAGTATGGGTAAAGCCTAAACTTTTACTTCCAATTAAAATATATATATTTAATCATTCTTAACTTCTAATAATTATTTAAGCTACTGATTTATAATTATATGAACTCAAGGCCTAAAATTCTTATTAATAATATATAGCAAAGCACTGAGAGATTTCCATCAATAATGACAAATTTCCAACCAAATAGATTCAAGATAAACTTTCTCAAGAGCATTTTATTAGCCAATGAGATAGTATGAACGCCCCAAGTAACTTAATAATTTCTTGATATTAAGGAACGAGGTTCTATTCTATATTTAACTATAATCTTCTCCCCAACAACAATCTTATTCCATCTATTATGCCCTACTGTCTTCTGGATTCCTGATGGCAGAGAATGAGAACCACTTAACTGTGTTACCATCATTGATCTCAGTCCAGCCCTGGATGATAAATCATGATCAACTCTAAATCTAAACTTGGACTGTACCATCACTTCTACATTCACATATAATTACAACCATACATGTGGTAATCATCTATAACTAATCAGAATCATGTTTATTCCTGGTACTCTAAATATTACTTATATCGGTACAGGATATTCCTGACCATCACAATGTTATTATTAAAATTAATAATAACAAACAAAACAGCAACAATAATAATTTTAGGGAAAAAGACACCCACTTGGGGAAAAGTTTATTAGTAAATTAAGGTCCTTTTATTTTTGTGGGATCTGACAAATCCAAGCTCAAAAAATCTGGAACTACTTAATAATTGATCTGGCATTAACATCAGATTCCCTCCAACGTGGGCCTTGAAAAGAACCCCTATTTATAGAGGTTCTGAAAATGGAGTAATCCTCAAGCAAAAGGAGTAATTCACCCATTTTGCATACAAAATTAACTTATAAAAAGAGACCCAAATTTTAATCAGTTTTATCAAAGATCAACTCAATCAAAACAAAATCTTAAGGTCTAAAAATAGGCCTTCCAAATTTTGGTATAATGGTAATTGATGATCATTGCCACTTATTACTTAAATCAATGATATTAGCATTTATATTGACCAAAACCCAATAATTTACTCCTATTTTTAAATCACAATTTTTAAATATTGCAGAATAATAATTTCATAATACTTAAAAATCTAAGAAATTATTATTAACATACTGTAAAAAATATTGAGTAGATTTTTATTCCTTAATTCTGTGTTCTTATCAGTCAACTCAATAAACATATATTCAAAAATTCCTTTTTTTTAATTCTATTGAACTATATACTATGATGAACGCCTTTTTCCAGGATAATGAACTCAGCAACCTAAGGGAATATTTATTTGCTCTCACCTGGGGTCAAGGATCATCATTAGGGTTAAGTATTATATTAACTCTTATCTAAGGATGGTTTCAACATTTATATAGTGGTATGCAGACTTTCAGAAAAATGAATGGGTTTTATCAAGATTATGGACTATTAACAGGTTGGTATTACCTAATACCTTTGTCCATTAATGGAAAAAACCGGTCTTTTACGTTACACAGAATTCATCTAGTTTTTGATTTGTGGTGAGAGTTTCAAGAGAGGTGCCTTTTCATCTCTCTTACCTGCCTGGTATCAAAATTTCCCTACCATGCTAGTAATCATCTTTACATTGGTTTTTTTGAGGCATGAGATTTATTAGATGATGAAGGTGTGGATGCCAGGTCCTGTTAACCATGAAGCAGTTACAATTCAAGTCAGTCCTATTCAGACCATCCTGGGAACTTTGGCTTTGGAGAAAGTTCATGAGGTTTTTGACAAAGTGCATTTACAAGGTCGCTTATCCAAAACACAGGGAGGGAATCCTACTTTTGCTGATCAGATTTCTCAAATTTTGAATGAGTTACTAGTATGTCTGCCACTTGGATCAGAAAACTTCTGGGTAAACAGAAGAAGCTGACTGAAACTCTTGATTGTTGTCTTTAATTAATTGATCAAGTTGCTTGTCCTGATGAAAGTCAAGATGCGGCTTGGTAATATTTGTTGTTAACAACTCAGGAGAAGTGTTCAGTAGAAGAATATGGACGTTCATTTTGTCCACTTGCTCATGAAGCAAAGATTACTCCCTCACAGCCTCCAAGGTTGTTTAGACAAATTTTACACTAAGACCTTCTTTCAGCCATGGCAGCAACGCCTATTGCTGATGATTTGGAGGAGGAGATACAATGTGCTATGAATGTAGATCACCATCTTTCAAATTGCAAAAACCAAGCGGAATCTTTTGTATGCCCAAGGGTACAAAAGTGTAAAAGGAAAGGACTTTCTCCGTAGAGAGTATGAACCCCTATGTCTCACCAAGCATCCTCAAAAAGAACAACCTGCACACTCTAAAGAAAGTCAAGAAGTTGTTGCCATAACATACCGCTTGGGTCTGTTCAGGCTAGTTCAGAGCAACTTGCATCATCTGCCCCGGTCCATAATTTATAACAATAAAGGAGACACTCCACATTACTCCTATTTGCTCCTTCCACTTAAAATTTAGTCAATGTTCAAACCATGAAGAGGTGACAGCTTTAGTAGACACTGGGGACAATGAGAACTATATCAAACTTAGCTTGCACAAAAATGGAATTTGCCCATCAAGAAGGCGGGTAAAGTGTATCTAGCAGATTCTACTATATCTGCTGTGCTTTGAGGGTAGAAGGATGTCTTCAAATTGGTCAAATGAAACGAAAATCTGAATGAGAGCTTCTGCACTCTGAATCACCTTCCTTGCCCTGTAGTGTTGGGAATAAAATGGTGGCATTGGTTTACTCTTCAGCTCAATATGCTGACCAAAGAGGTTTCTATTAATCCCTCAGATTCCCTATACCTCCAATTGAACATTCACCACTTTCTGTAACAAACGGGCTCCCATGGCGCTATTTGCCACCTCAGCATATGCAAGCCTATGTCAGAATAGATTTGCCTCGATCTTCTGAGCATCAAGGTTGCACTGGCATGCAAATCTCCTCTTTATTATCCAAGGGAATGGTCAAATTCCGCTGCGTTTGGGGGTCCAGATATTGCTTGTGGGGTGATAGCAATATATGCAAAATATGCTGACCCCTGTTTGAGGTCCGGTGGATCCAAACACACCTCCTCTCACCTCTCAGTTTTACTTTGCTGCACTCTACTACAACCTCATCATGACCCTGACCTTGTCATGTTGTGCAACCACTTTCCAAAGCCCACTGGACGTTGAATGCTTCCTCCTAACCCTGGTTTATTGCGACCAAGGTCCTCAAATAATAATTAAATTAATAAATTTATAAACACCACTAAATATAAGTGAAACGGGCTTTATTTCAGAAGGAGACCAAAAAATAGAATTCAAAAGTGAGGTAAGGGAAACACATCCTCACTTGTTATTACTAGCCCTGCATAAGCCACACAAAATAAATAATAAACTAGGCGTGCTAATGCTTAACAAATGCCGGCATTCTGAATCTCATCTGCTGGCGGATTGAGGGAACTAAATTAGTTAAAATCTGCCTTAAAATTGATATTTAAAATTAAAAATAATCCCAAAATGCATTGACTCATCAATTAAGTCAGGTTTGGAAAATTGGGATCTACAACTGTCGTCATAGTGGATTTCCTAAGTTCCCCCCTTAGAAAAATCCATATACAAACACTGATCATTAACCTTTGGGCCCACATCATCCAAGCTAAGAATTTTGTCTGAGTAAGTCACTAACAGCACCTTGCCCAAGGAATATGCTGATTTTGATAGGGTATTTGGCCCTCAAGATTTACACAAGCTCAATGCCTGTGGCCCATTTTCTCTTAATTTCCAGTTCAAAAAGGGCTCAGTTGCCCCGAGGATGTCCCATTTATAAATAAAATTGAAGATTAAGGGAAGCCTTAGAAAAAGTACGTTCATACCATGCTGAAATTGGGATCAATTGTTCACTCCAAATCTTATGTGGTATCCACAATCCTGTTAGTACCTAATGCTAGTGGAGATCTTTAGCCTTGTGTGGATTTCTGCAAGCTGAATGAGGTGACTGAACCAGACTCTTACCCACTGCCCCTCTTTAAGAAAATCTTTCCCATCTTCTCTGAAAGCACTTGGTTTACCAAGTTGGACTTGGTAGAGGCGTTTCATCAAGTGCTGGTGCACCCTGATTATCAGAAAATCACGGCATACAAGTGCCACTGAGGAATTTTTGAGTATTGTGTAATGTCTTTTGGCCTTAGAAATACTTTATCTGTGTTCCAACGGCTAATTGATCATGTGTTCATGATTTATTGGGGCGCTGTTGCATTGGCTATATGGAAAATATATTAGTGTTCTCTAAATTGGAAGAACAACACGTGAAGGATGTCAAGCCATCCTGAAAGCCATTCAAGGTTCATTACTCAAACTAAAACCCTCAAAATGTGAGTTCCACAAGTCATCAGTAACGTTTTTGGGGAACGTGGTCTTCATAGGAGGGCTGGCGATATGCCTTGATAAGCTTAAGGGCATTAAGGGATGAAAGGCTTCAATGGATCAAACTGAGGTGCAAAGTTCTTTAGGAATGGTCAACTTCCTGAGAAGTTTTCTAAAAATCTTTCCACCGTGGCAATACCTCTAATTAGGTTAACTAGGAAGTTGCCCTTTCAGTGGGGTTCAGAAGTTGAGGAAGTCTTTCAAGAAATAAAAAGAAATCTTATTGAAGCCCCTGTCTTGGCTCATGCGGACCCAGATAAGCCGTTTATAATGGAAGCTGATGCTTTCAACTGTGCAATTGGTGTTTTCCTTCTTCAACAGGGGGAGGATGGAACAAAAATCCCATCTGTTACTTCAGCTATAAGATGCAGCCCGCGGAAACCAATTACCCTATTTATGATAAGGAGTTATTAGCAATAAAGGGGCCCTCCAGGAGTAGCAACACTACTTGATGTATGCCCGCTGGCCTATCATTATTCATACTGATCATAAAGCTCTGGAGTTCTATAATGAACCACAACGGATGAATCAGAGACAGTCTCGCTGACATCTGGAGATATCTAGTTTGTATTTAATATTGAATACCTCTCAAGAAAAAAGAATTTGCTATCAGATCTATTAAGCTGGGATCCTGGGTTATCTTATATACCTCATTATTAGATAAAATTGATATGGCCACCATGTTACCTCCTGAAATCTTTGCGATAATTAAAGATGGAGCCAGGGGAATTAATGGAAATATTTGAGTTGCCCAAGGAAAACCAAATTTGGAAAGAAACCGTTAAAGGAGTTGGTTAATGGGCCTTCAACCAAAGTCAAAGACTACAAAAAGAGGAGAATGGTTTCATTACCAGGGGAAGATTTGGGTTCCCACTAAGAACTTACAGAAGAAGGTTTCTAAAGGCCTGTTTTAATCATCCACTGGCTGGACATCCAGGAAATACCAAAACCCTAGAACTAATCACTAGCCCACTCATGGCCTGTAATAGCAAGACAGGTTAAGATTTATGTGAGTCAATGTTTAAGTTGTGCTGGTGTCAAGGCTCAGCGCAAACTTCCTGTGGGGAAGCTAATGCCCTTGATGAGATCCCACAAGCCTTAGTAATCCATTAGTGTGAATTTTATATCTTCTTTAACCGAGTCCAGAGGATTTGATGCCATAATGGTCGTTGTTACCCAGGTAATCAAGTATGCGGAGTTCATTCCATGTTCCACCCAGATCACTTAAAAGGAGCAGCGCTTTTGTTTCTGGAGGAAGTTTTCTTGCCATGGAGTACTTTTGAGATAATTTTCTGATTGAGGACTTCAGTTTGTATCAAAATTTTGGAACCATCTACTGGACAACCTACAACTTAATATTTTCAATTCTCTTTCTATCATCTTCAATCAGTTGATCAGACAGAGAGAGTAAATCAGGTGCTTGAACAATATTTTTGTTGTTATGTGTCAGTCCGTCAGACAGACTGGAGGGATTGGTTAGAATTAGCCCAATATTCATACAACAACTTGGTTCATGAGTCAAATAGAACGTATCCCTTTTTTATCAATTATAGATTTCATCCAGACCCCTGGAACCCTTCAGTGGGAGGTTAGAACCCTACAGCTGATGAGATTGACAAGAAGGCTATGAAATTTTTTAAACTTTTAAACAGCGTTTGGATTGGGCATAAAACCCCAGAAAATAGAAGGCGGACAAAAAAGATGGGACAATCCTGGATTAAATTGGGAAAGTATGTGTTGATTAACTCTTGGAACTATAATACCAAAGTTCCACATAAAAAGTTTGGTCCTGTATTGATTGGACCATACAAAGTGATCAAACAAGTAAACCCAGTGGCTTTTTAGTTATTACCAGAAGGTTAAAGAGCACATCCAACTATTTATATTTTCAACTAAAGTTGTTTAAAGGGCACTTCCAAAAAAGCTTTCCCCCTCCAACCTGCGCTGTGTCAAAATCCTGAATATGAGGCTGAAGAAATATTAGACAGTAAGTTGGTACAAAGACAATGCAAATTTCAAGTCAAATGGAAGAATTACCATATTTAAGAGTCTACATGGCAAACGGCTGAAAATTTTTGACATTGTCTTGAGAAATTCAGGGAATCTTTGTTTCAAAGGGAGGTGATGTGACAGTACAGGGTATTCCTGAACATCACAGTGTTATTATTTGAATTATTAATAAAAAAACAATAATAATAATAATTTTAGTGAAAAAGCCACCAAATTGGGGCAAAATATTTAATAAATTAAGGTATTTTTATTTTTGTGGGATCCAACAAATCTGAGCTCCAAAAATCTAGACCTACTTAATAATCAATCTGGCATTAACGTCAGATTCCCTCCAACATGAGCCATGAAAAGAACCCCTATTTATAGAGGTTCTGAAAATGGAGTAATCCTCAAGCAAAAGGAGTAATCCACCCATTTTTCATACAAAATTAACTTATAAAAAGAGACCCAAATTTTAATCAGTTTTATCAAAGATCAACTCAATCAAAACAAAATCTTAAGGTCTAAAAATAGGCCTTCCAAATTTGGTATAATGGTAATTGATGATCATTGCCACTTATTACTTAAATCAATGATATTAGCATTTATATTGACCAAAACCCAATAATTTACTCCTATTTTTAAATCACAATTTTTAAATATTGCAGAATAATAATTTCATAATACTTAATAATCTAAGAAATTATTATTAACATACTGTAAAAAATATTGAGTAGATTTTTATTCCTTAATTCTGTGTTCTTATCAGTCAACTCAATAAACATATATTCAAAAACTTCTCTCTCTCGTTGCAAACACTTTTGCAACCCATTCAATTCAAGACTTAATCCAGTTTGATAATCTCATAGAGGGGATTAGTCTGCGCCCATGTCTGGGAGCAGTTGGGCAAGCAAAGCAAGAGGAGCAGGTGGAAGGCCCGCGGCCTCTAACGTTTAAAAATGCCCCGGAGAATCCGGCGGAATAGAAAAAAATTTAAAAAAACTGGCGGTCACAATTTCCCCGGAGATACTCACGTGGTAAGCACGATGCAACCAGTACATCAATACGCCACATTCCCAGCCACTTTCGTCGGTGGAATTTGGAGTCTGTGTGTATCTGGACATCCAAAAAACGGCCCTATGGGAAAAATTTTGTGAAGATGTACACAAAATTTTCCCGACCGCGGTGTACATTGCACCTCACTCCATGTCACGCGGTTGGCTGGACCTAGGTTTTGAAAACAAAATAGCAGCAGATGAGGCTGCAGCGGTGCGCGTAGTGGTAGACCTCCCTGAAGGGCAACGGGTCATCGAAACTAAATGCACCAGATGGACAAAATCGAACCAAATTTTCCTCACGTTTGACTTTTTGCCTACTACGGTAAAACGTGACATTTTGGAGCAAACACCTGAAAGATGGTCTCGCCATATATGGCAAAATACAATCTTTCAAAATGCAACGTTTCACGCTGATGCCACACCTGTGCACCAGCAAAGCCATTGCAGTTCTGACCCCATCTGAGGAGATCGCGAAGGACCTAACCCAGATCCCGTACTCCACCTTTATTGATATTGCAGGGCACACCACCCACCCATTCCGGGTAACCGTGGACAGCGCGCCCCCCATTTGCACCCACTGTGATGCATTCAGCCATAAGGCACACGCGTGCCCCATTAAAGAGGGCATTACATTCCAAGAGCACCCCTCAGCAGCCATGGCCAGTGGAGAGGCGCACTACGAACCAACCGTAAGCACCAAAGAGGCCTTCCCATGGGGAGCACAAGGCTGCTACCTATTGGTAAAGCCCATCTCCCCACAGGAGCGGAAGAAGGCCAAGCAGGCCCATAGGACTGCGGCCAAGGAAGCGGCCAAGGTCCCCACCACCATCCCACACTCACAACGCCAGGAGGACATGGAGACCTTTGCGGCGGAAGCAACTCAGGAATCCATCACCCAATCAGATGGGGAGGCCCAAGCCAAATGGGCCACTCAATCTGAGGATCCAATAGGAGATTCGATCTCACCCAATTGCTGCACCCAAGCCCCGGTTGAAACTGACTTGGGACCTATCCCAACCAAAAAAAATTTTTTCGCCCCACTCGACGGTGCACTGAACCTATCCGCACCGCAAAAAATTCGTCCGACGTCGGGAAAACAAAAAGCGAAGGCCAAAGCCAACGCGACTCTTTCTGCAAAAATTAACAAAAACCCCGATAGCATTGCTGATAATACCCGCGCTGCTGTGAAAGCCCATGGGGACCTGGAAGAGGCTGGTGGGCCAGGGGCCCACCCCTCGCACCTAAGGTGCGATGGGGGAAACCTTCACTCTAGGGACGCTGAATATCGCCGGACTCAAGGCCTCCCCATCCCGGGCTAGGAAACTGAGTTTTTTACAAAATAATTTACCCTTGGATATCCTGGCCATCCAGGAAACCCACTGTCCACGAGGTTCCGAGGATGCTTGGAAAACAATGCTCCTACCATCCCTATCCTTTTGGTCAAAGCACTGTGGGGTGCTAATTCAGAAAAACAATTTTTTTTAAATTTACATCTTCAGAAACATTCCTAAATGACCGAGTGCTCATTGTCACCTTCTCTTGGGCTGATGTTGCACACACAATTATCAACATTTACGCCCCAAACGGTGCACAAGAGCGTCGGGAATTTTTCTCGTCAGTCAAATCCCTCCCGATACCCCCCGATTCTTTCCTAATCGGCGACATGAACTGTTGGCTAACCTCACCAACGGACCGGTGGCCGCCCTCACCCCACGCCCCACAGGGTCACATAGAACTACGCATTCTAAAAGCCACCCTTGGGTTAATGGATGCGCTGCCACGACATGCCCCACTGCTCAAAAACATGACGCATCCCCACATCCACAACGGCCAATTAAGGTCCATGACCCGCATTGACCTTATTCTAGCACCGGCGAAACTCCAACCCCACATCTCCCACTTCAAAACAACGAAAATGGAATTCTCCGATCACCGGCTGGTCTCGATAACATACCACTTACCTGTCACAGTTGCAAAGGCCCCACATTGGTGCAAAATCCGCCCCCCAGAGCTTGCGTCACCAGAATTTTCCATGTGGGTGGAAGAGGCAACTTTGGCAAAATCGTTTGTGGCACCGTTTTGCGCAGACCCCATTTCCATATGGGCAACTTTCAAAAAAGACACCATCCGCATTATCACCATCTCTCATCCAGACGCTCACGAGCCACATCGGCGGTTTTATCGCGCGCGCTGGAAGAATTGGCCCACTTGGAGTCCAACATTCTAGCCTCAGGATATAGCCCTGCAATGGGCCAGAAGTGGGCGGAGGCAGCAGCACACCTCAACGCACTTGAAAGGCAACACAAGCATTGGGTTTGTGTCCAATACAGGGCCACACGCATCACTAAAGGCAACAAGTGCACCGCATACTTCTTCAAAAAATTTTGCACCACGCCAGAGCGTGGCCTGTACACAGGTGCGAAGATTGGATAATTCTATTGTGGACACACCAGCCGAAGTGGCAATTGAAACGCAAAAATATTACTCCGAGTTATACCGAGCTAACCAATTCAGCCAGCTGAAATGGTGGAATTTCTTGACAGAGCTCATGTCCGCACCATTTTCTGATACCCGAAATAATGAATTTAATTACTCCAAACAAATTATGGACTACCATTCGCGGTGCGCCAAACCAAAAATGCCCAGGCCCAGATGGCATTCCATATGAGTTCTACAAAAAATATTTTAAATACATATCCCCATTGCTGCTAGCCTCACTCAACCAAAGCCTGTTGGAAACGCGCCTCCTACCAGGAGGACATGAGGCTTTTACAGTCACACTCTTCAAGAAAGGGGATAGGCTAGACTTAGCCAACTGGCGTCCCATTTCTCTAACAAACACAGACACCAAAATTTTAACAAAAATCATGGCTAACCATTTAGGGACTGTAGCATCTGCCACCATCTCTCCAGAACAATTTGGTTTCATCCCCAGAAGGTCGATTTGGGATAACGTGCACTCTGTGGCTAATGTGTGTCAGTCCACAGCCTCTGGGGCATTTGTATTCTTGTAACAACAAAAGGCCTATGATAGAGTAAACTGGGAATACCTTAGGGCCTGCCTCCAACGATTCCGCCTACCTCCCCACTTCATTAACTGGGTGATGCTGCTCACGGAATCTGCAACAATGGCTGTGCATGGCCCAGGTTTCCTAACGGATGTAGTCCATCCTCAAAGGGGCCTGCGACAAGGGGACCCACTGAGCCCACTCTTATACAACTTCAGCCTTGACCCACTACTGCGAAATGTGAATGCCCAACTCACTGGGGTCCATGTGCCAGGCCAAACCCCAGTCAAGATGATGGCATTTGCAGATGATTGCGTGGTGGGGGTGTCTAATATTAAAGATGCACGCTCGCTTGAAGCCCTCATCCAGGAATATTCCCGGGTAAGCAACGCGGCACTGAACGCCTCCAAAACTGAAATCATCCTCCTTGGTCGGTTTCAGAACTGCTGGGCCCCAGCAAGTAGTTCCCAACACAGCCCAGCTGCTCGCCCAAGTCCACGCCTCACTAACTCAAAACACACCGCTCCACTGGTGCTCCCCTTTGTGCCGCGACCTACCATAGGACCGGTACGCCATCTGGGCGTGTGGTTGGAGGCAGGAGGATACGTGTCAGCAGTAATGGAGGGCCATATACTGGACAACGTGACGAAGCAAATCGCCTCTCTCAGAGCCCACCCTACTACCCTCACTGGCAGGGTTGTGCTTGCCAACTCTATGCTCCTATCCAAAGTCTGGTTTGGAGCCCACGCCATCCCCTTCTCCCCAAGCTTCTTCAAATCCCTGTATGCTTTGCTATAAGGTTGGCTTTGGTCAGGCCGCCCTCCACCAGTACGGCTAGAGGTCATGTTTGGCCCTCAACATCATGGTGGCATGGGCCTACTGACTTCAAAGCCCATGCCGCCAAGATCCTAGGCACCTGGATTGCGGCCATCACTGCTCCTACACTCCCATCCCAACACTGGTCCCGCGCAGCCCGCTCCAACTTCTCCCGAGCCTTGGGCCTCAACAACCCATCAAACCCCCACTCCCTGATGAAATACCTTGCATCACACACATCAGCCACAGGTCCTCACGGGACAAAAACCCACTACAAACGAATCCTACTCTCCATGCGAAGCGCAGAGTGGAGAATTCGTATTAGTGGACACACAACCCAAAGAGGCCGCCCCTCTCCTCAGTTCACACAAGAGGTACAGGGGCTACCCATCCATGAGGGCGTGATCCCCATTCGACCCAAGTCCTATCCAGGGTGGACTACCTGGACATGATGGACATCCATTATTCCACTGAGACCCAAAAGACTATCTGGAAATACGCACACCATCCTCTGCTGCAGCCTCAAGTCCGTTCCCATATGTGGCGCTGCCTGAGGCGGGTGTATCATACAGCTGAGCGCTCTAACGCTTTACACTCATCCTGTGTCGTGTGTGGCCAGTATGGAACGCTGTTTCACCGCCTGGAGAAGTGCCCCACCTCTAAAGTGATATGGCGCGAAGTCCAACGTCTGCTAGGCCAGGATCAAGCACATCCCTTCAGTCTGTCAAGAGATATGTTTGCTTCATCAATGGCCTCCCCCTCCCACCCTCCCTTCGTGCTCTGGTGGTTGCAATCGCCATGTGGACTATCCACACGATTGTCTTGGATGCCATCGCCGGATCCATCCCCACCCTCCCTGAAACTGTCCACAGATTCCGGTCTCATTTGGTGGACCACTTTCAAGCATGGGTGTTTGGATATCTCCCACCACGTCGCCGGCAGCTGGTCTCCTCCTGGTTCCCAGTCTGGTTCATCAAATCAGACCCCTTCCTCCACACGTGCTCAATAGTGGCTACGCCCCCTACACACGTTCCCTCCCCTTCCCATAAGTGGCGTTCCCGCCCCCCCCCCCCCCCCCCCCCCCCCCCCCCCCCCCCCCCCCCCCCCCCCCCCCCCCCCCCTCCCCCCCCCCCCCCCCCCCCCCCCCCCCCCCCCCCCCCCCCCCCCCCCCCCCCCCCCCCCCCCCCCCCCCCCCCCCCCCCCCCCCCCCCCCCCCCCCCCCCCCCCCCCCCCCCCCCCCCCCCCCCCCCCCCCCCCCCCCCCCCCCTGGCAACAAGAGATAGCATCGCTTCTCTGGGGTGCCTCACCTGGTACTGAGTTTTGTCTCGTCTGAGTCATATTCAGAAGTGTCCGTCCCATGGTCGGCCTTCCCCACAATAAATTTAAAATTTAAAATAAACATATATTCAAGAATTCCTTTTTTTAATTCTATTGAACTATATACTATGATGAACGCCTTTTTCCAGGATAATGAACTCAGCAACCTAAGGGAATATTTATTTGCTCTCACCTGGGGTCAAGGATCATCATTAGGGTTAAGTATTATATTAACTCTTATCTAAGGATGGTTTCAACATTTATATAGTGGTATGCAGACTTTCAGAAAAATGAATGGGTTTTATCAAGATTATGGACTATTAACAGGTTGTAATTACCCAATAACTTTGTCCATTAATGGAAAAAACCGGTCTGTTACAGTTTTACCTTGTTCCCAATAATGGTGTCATGAAATTTTTTTAACAATAGGGTCACTGCTAGTGTGCCAGGCCAATCAGTATTGAGACTGACTGTCACTTGCTGTTTTGCCTTCATAAGCGTACCAACCACCCACAAGTCCATGTCCAACCCACCAACCCAGCAGATCAACAACTTCGCCTTAGCCACTATGGTCCCTCTAGGGTGTGCATCAGAGAGTCCATCCCCCATCTGGGTGTCTATGGCATTGCTGCGCTGCACCACCCTCATGGCTGATGGCCATCAGCATCTCATCGTTGGTGGTCAGGTGGCCAGGATCCTATCAGCTCATTGTAGGGCTGAGGTATGGGAGCTGGCAGCGTCAACGTCTCCACACGTGTCACCCCACACTCTACTTTGGGATCTTTAGTCCCATCTTCCCTTAATCTAGCTGATGAACTACTAACAACTTCAAAAAGATGGGCGAAAGAGAGATCTTTATTTGGAAAGAAGAAAGGCTATTTATACTCTAGCTACTGCGCCTATGAAAAACCCTCAGCCATCTAAGCTGGAACTTCAACCAATTAAAGTTATCCATATTAGCGATTTTTCCCATTTTGCTCATCCCAATCGCCAAATATTAGGTGATCATCCTTGATCTAATTTGTCAGTCAGATGTATATAAATTACAAATACAATAAATACTTTGAGCATCCTCAGCATAAGTTGCCAGTACTCTGAATTTGCGCAGCAAAATCATATTTGGATGATTGATAATGAATACATTAGCTTTCTGGTGTAAAATCTCACAATCACCCACAATTTGCAGTCAGCATCAAAATAGGATTCTGCAAAACCTAACCAATTAATAATATTTTAACATTAAGTTAATATAAAACTAGGCAACTAGCTAGAAATCACATCAGACTAACAAACAACCCTACTTCTGATAATATAGGATAAATCTATCTGATTCTTTTCTGACAAATTTACTTTTAGAGGTAATTTATATACTTTAATTTTATTATTTAGTTTTATTTGTTCAAATGTCTAAAGTCTCATTAACCTTGCAACCAAATGCCTTGCTTTCAATTACCTGTGACTCTAATGATTCCCTCAGGCATATTTGAAACACATATTGTCTGCTGTCATAAAACAGCTAATGCATGGGTACAAACTTACTACTTTAGATAAAAACAAAGAACAACTTGGAGTGTTTCAGATATACAAGAACCATGTACTTTAGCCATCAGGGTCAGAACATCTAGGGGATGACAAGTCACCATAATCTGGAAGGTTGCCACCCAGGAGAAGGTGTTTGAGGTAGTTAACAAAAACATAAACCACTCCATTCACTACTTTATATTATCATAGACTGTTAGTATACTAAATTAGGAGGAGTATATACATCTATAGAAGAACCAAAACGGTATAGCTTGCAATCAGTGAAAAGTGTGGAGATCGCCTTCTGAGAAATACACACTGTTATTTTATATAAGCAATATTAGCTAACTACAACTTTATGTCATGGACTTATCTAATTGGAAGTAGACTGGGCTTCTAGTATGAATATTTTAACACCCAGTTGAAAGCTTAGAATTCCAAAAGCACAACTTTCTTATCAACTTTAAACAGAGATGTTCTAGTGTTCACATGAAGAAAATAAAAGAACAGAAACGTACCAATGGCCCTTAAGGCAAACTAAATGGCTGTTATGGTGCAACCTCAGGTCTTTCTGGGGTGGCCCTAAGGGTGATAGAGGCATGGAGGATAACAACTCCTTTAGGCTCCTTGGTTGCTGGCCATTGGGGTTTGAGCTATATTAATGTATGATGTTCTTAGGCTGTGAATAATTGACAGGATTATACCAAACAGATGTTTTGTAAACTAAATCAGAAAATCCACAAAACAATTTGAATTAACTCACTTTTATATTCATGAGCTCTGAAAGAATTCTATGGTTGCTGGTTTAAATCAACCTGCTGCTGTCATGATGGCAGCAGATTGAGCTTAAACCAGCCTGAAAGTCTAGATGCCCAAACACCCGGATGGCAAGCACAATTGCAAGAGGTGCTGCTACCTGAATGACGTTAAATTGTGTAGCGAGAAAATCCACACCAAATACCAAAAGGTCATAATTGTGAGAAACAACCATGCAATGAACCAGGCTGACATGGCCCCAGGGCCCGTGGGTTTAGGTAATGGGAAATTGAGATTGGGGTGGTAGTTTAAATTTTGTAATAAGGAAGGAAATCAAATTTTAGGTACATAATTTTATTAAATTTTAATTTTAGAAAATTAACCATCAATTTTAACAATGTGTTATGACTGTATAAATAGATATTTGATTTGGGGAATAGCTTAGATAAGCTCAAGAATAAGGCCCTTGAACTTTTCTTTCTCGTTGCAAACATTTTTGCAACCTATTCAATTCAAGACTCAATCTAAATTGATAATCTCATAGGGGAGATTAGTCTGCGCCCATGTCTGGGAGCAGTTGGGCAAGCAAGGCAAGAGGAGCAGGTGGAAGGCCCGCGGCCTCTAACGTTCAAAAACGCCCCAGAGAATCCAGCGGAATAGAAAATAATCTCAAAAAACTGGCGGTAACAATTTCCCCAGAGATACTCGCATGGCAAGCATGATGCAACCAGTACATCAACACGCCACACTCCCAGCCACTTTTGTCGGTGGAATTTGGAGTCTGTGTGTATCTGAACATCCAAAAAATGGCCTTATGGGAAAAATTTTGTGAAGATGTACACAAAATTTTCCTGACCGCGTTGTATGTTGCACCTCACTCCATGTCACGCGGTTGGCTGGACCTGGGTTTCAAAAGCAAAATGCAGCAGACGAGGCTGCAGCGGTGCACATAGTGGTCAACCTCCCCGAAGGGCAATGGGTCGTCGAAACCAAATGCACCAGATGGACAAAATCAAACCAAATTTTCCTCACGTTTGACTTTTTGCCTACTACAGTAAAACGTGACATTTTGGAGCAACACCTGAAAGATGGTCTCGCCATATACAGCGAAATACAATATTTCGAAATGCAATGTTTCATGCTGATGCCACACCTGTGCACCGGCAAAGCCATCGCAGTTCTGACCCCAACTGAGGAGATCGTGAAGGACCTAACCCAGATCCTGCACTCCACCTTTATTGACATCACAGGGCATACCACCCACCCATTCCAGGTAACCGTGGACAGCGCGCCCCCATTTTCACCCACTGTGATGCGTTTGGCCATAAGGCGCACGCATGCCCCATCAAGGAGGGTGTCACATTTCTAAGAGCACCCCTTGGTGGCCATGGCCAGCGGAGAGGCGCACTACGAACCAACTGCAATCACCAAGGAGGCTTTCCCGTGGGGAGCACAAGGCTGCTACCTATTGGTAAAGCCCATCTACCCACAGGAGTGGAAGAAGGCCAAGCAGGCCCGTAGGGCTGTGGCCAAGGAAGCGGCCAAGGCCACCACCACCATCCCACACTCACAACGCCAGGAGGACATGGAGACCTTTGTGGCAGAAGCGACTCAGGAATCCATCACCCAATCAGATTGGGAGGCCCATGCCAAGCGGGCCACTCAATCTGAGGATCTGATGGGAGATTCAATCTCACCCAATCGTTGTACCCAAGCTCTAGTCAAAACTGACTTGAGACCTATCCCAGTTGAAAAAAAAATTTTGCCCCACTTGACGGTGCACCAAACTTATCCGCACCACAAAAAATTCGTCCGACGTCAGGAAAACAAAAAGTGAAGGCTAAAGCCAATGCGACTCTTTCTGCAAAAATCAACAAAAACTCTGATAGCGTTTCTGCTAATACTCGCGCTGCTGTGAAAGCCTGTGGGGACCTAGAAGAGGCTGGTGGGCCTGGGAGCCCACCCCCTCGCACCTAAGGTGCAAAAGGGAAACCTTCACTCTAGGGACGCTAAATATCGCCAGACTCAAGGCCTCCCCGTCCTGGGCTAGGAAACTGAGTTTTTTACAACACAATTTACCCGTGGATATCCTGGCCACCCAGGAGTCCCACTGTCCATGAGGTTCTGAGGATGCTTGGAAAACAATGCTCCTCCCATCCCTATTCTTTTGGTCAAAGCACTGTGGGGTGCTAATTCAGAAAAATAATTTTTTCAAATTCACATCCTCAGAAACATTCCTAGATGGCCGAGTGCTCGTCGTCACCTTCTCATGGGCTGACATTGCACACACAATCGTCAACATCTATGCCCCAAATGGTGCACACAAGTATCAGGAATTCTTCTCATCAGTCAAATCCCTCCCACTACCCCCTATTTCTTTCCTAGTTGGTGACATGAACTGTTGGCTAACCTCACCAATGGAAAGGTGGCCACCCTAACCCCACACCCCACAGGGTCACGTAGAACTATGCATTCTAAAAGCCACCCTTGGGTTAATGGATGTGCTGCCATGACATGCCCCACTGCTCAAAAACATGATGCATCCCCACATCCACAACAGCTGATTAAGGTCCATGACCCGCATCGACCTTGTTCTAATGCCGGCGAAATTCCAACCCTACATCTCCCACTTCAAAACAACGAAAATGGAATTCTCCGACCACTGACTGGTCTTGATATCATACCACTTACCCGTCACAGTTTCAAAGGCCCCACATTGGTACAAAATCTGCCCCCTGAGCTCACATCGCCAGGATTTTCCACATGGGTGGAAGAGGCAACTTTGACAAAATTGTTTGTTGCACCATTTTGCGCGGAACCCATTTCCACATGGGCAACTTTCAAAGAGGACACCATCCGCCACTATCGCCATCTCTCCTCCAGACACTCACGAGCCACATCGGCAGTTATCTCGCGCGCTCTGGTGGAATTGGCCCACTTGGAGTCCAACATTCCAGCCACAGGATACAGCCCTGCATGGGGATGGAAGTGGGTGGAGGCAGCCACCCACCTCAACACACTCGAAAGGCAACACAAACATCAGGTTTGTGTCCAATACAGGGCCACACGCATCACTAAAGGTGACAAGTGCACTGCATACTTCTTTAAAAAAAATTTTGCACCACGCCAGAGCGTGGCCTGCACACAGGTATGAAGATTGGATAATTCCATTGCGGACACACCAGCTGAAGTGGCAATTGAAATGCAAAAATATTACTCTGAGTTATACTGAGCCAAACCAATTTAGCTGGCCAAAATGGCGGAATTTCTCAACTGAGCTCATATCTGCACCATTTTCTGATACCCAGATTAAATGAATTTAATTACTCCGAACGATTATGGGCAGCCATTCGTGGTGCACCAAACTGAAAATGCCCAGGCCCAGATGGCATTCCATATGAGTTCTATAAAAATATTTCAAATATATATCACCATTGCTGCTAGCCTGACTTACCAAAGCCTGTTGGAAACACGTCTCCTACCAGGAGGACATGAGGCCTTTACTGTCACACTCTTCAAGAAAGGGGATAATCTTGACTTAGCCAACTGGCGCCCCATTTCTCTAACAAACACAGACACCAAAATTTTAACAAAAATCATGGCTAACCATTTAGGGACTGTAGCATCTGCCACCATCTCCCCAGAACAATTCGGTTTCATCCCCAGAAGGTCAATTTGGGATAATGTGCACTCTGTGGCTAATGTATGTCAGTCCACAGCCTCTGGGGCACTTGTATTCTTAGAACAACAAAAGGCCTATGATAGAGTAAACTGGGAATACCTTAGGGCCTGCCTCCATCAATTCCGCCTACCCCCCGCTTCATAAACTGGGTGATGCTGCTCACAGAATCTGCGACAATGGCAGTGCGTGGCCCAGGCTTCCTAATGGAAGTAGTCCGCCCTCAAAGGGGCCTGCGACAAGGGGACCCCCTCAGCCCACTCTTATACAACTTCAGCCTTGACCCACTACTGCGAAATGTGAATGCCCAACTCACTGGGGTCCATGTGCCAGGCCAAACCCCAGTCAAGATGATGGCATTTGCAGATGATTGCGTGGTGGGGGTGTCTAATAACAAAGATGCATGTGCGCTTGAAGCCCTCATCCAGGAATATTCCCGGGAAGCAACGTGGCACTGAACGCCTCCAAAACCGAAATCATCCTCCTTGGTCAGTTTCAGAACTGCTGGGCCCCAGCAATTAGTTCCCAACCTGGCCCATCTGCTCGCCCACGTCCACGCCTTACTAACTCAACACACACCGCTCCACTGGTGCTCCCCTTCGTGCCACGTCCTACCATAGGACTGGTGCGACATCTGGGCGTGTGGATGGAGGCAGGCGGATATGCGTCAGCAGTAATGGAGTGCCATATACTGGACAACGTGACGAAGTGAATCGCCTCTCTCAGAGCCCACCCTACTACCCTCACTGGCAGGGTTGTTCTTGCCAACTCTATGCTCCTATCCAAAGTCTGGTTCGGAGCCCATGCCATCCCCTTCTCCCCAAGCTTCTTCAAATCCCTGTATGCTTTGCTGCAAGGATGGCTTTGGTCAGGCCGCCCTCCACCAGTACGGCTAGAGGTCATGTTTGGCCCTCATCATCAAGGTGGCATGGGCCTGCTTGACTTCAAAGCCCATGCTGCCAGGATCCTGGGCACCTGGATCGCGGCCGTCACTGCTCCTACACTCCCATCCCAACAATGGTCCCGCGCGGACTGCTCCAACTTCTCCCGAGCCTTGGGCCTCAACAATCCATCAAACCCCCACTCCCTGATGAAATACCTCGCATCACACACATCGGCCACAGGTCCACACGGGACAAAAACCCACTACAAACGAATCCTACTCTCCATGTGAAGCGCAGAGTGGAGAATTCGTATTAGCAGACATACAACCCGAAGAGGCCGCCCCTCTCCTCAGTTCACACAAGAGGTACAGGGGCTACCCATCCATGATGGCGTGATCCTCATTCGACCCCATGTCCTATCCAGGGTGGACTACCTGGACATGATGGACATCCCTTATTCCACTGAGACCCAAAAGACTATCTGGAAATATGCACACCATCCTCTGTTGCAGCCTCAAGTCCACTCCCATGTGTGGCGCTGCCTGAGGCAGGTGTATCGTACAGCTGAGCGCTCTAACGCTTTACAATCATCCTGTGTCATGTGTGGCTAGTATGGAACGCTGTTCCATCGCCTGGAGAAGTGCCCCACCTCTAAAGTGATATGGCGCGAAGTCCAACGTCTGCTGGGCCAGGAACAAACGCATCCCTTCAGTCTGTCAAGAGATATGTTTGCTTCATCAATGGCCTCCCCCTCCACACCCTCCCTCCGTGCTCTGGTGGTTGCAATCGCCATGTGGACTATCCACACGATTGTCTTGGATGCCATCGCTAGCTCTATCCCCACCCTCCCAGAAGCTGTCCACAGATTCTGGTCTCATTTGGTGGACCACTTTCAAGCGTGGATGTTTGGATATCTCCCACCTGCGTCGCCAACAGCTGGTCTCCTCCTGGTTCCCAGTCTGGTTCATCAAATCAGACCCCTTCCTCCACACGTGCTCAATAGTGGTTACGGCCCCTTCACACATTCCCTCCCCTCCCCATAAGTGGCGTTCCCGCTGGCAACAAGAGATAGCATCGCTTCTCTGGGGTGCCTCCCCTGGTACTAAGTTTATATTTCCTGAGTCATATTCGGAAGTGTCCGTCCCATGGTTGGCCTTCCTCACAATAAATTTAAATTTAAATTTAAATTTAAATTTAAAGAATGGGGCCCTTGAGATTCGCTAAACTCAACAAACTTTAAGTGAGGGGAAAATGAATTATTTAGAACCAACTTTGAAATTGTTGGTGGTGGGCTGAGTTGCTGTCAGTTCATCCATCGACGCCCACATTGCCAGTTTTCTTTGGTTTTGACAACTAGAGTAATGGCATCACACTTGACAGGCAGTGGGAACCTCCCAAGGCCACCCCACATAAGGGCGGTTTCATGAGGTTGGGTTCGAGTTGTGACGTCAAAACCGCCTGCACTCAATCGCTCTGGTGTCCATTGGACCAAACTAGAACTTTTGGATGGGGGTTGCAATACTTCTAGGAGGGTTTCAAACTTCATCAGAATTTCTATTGGCCCATACCCATTGGCTTGTTTTTCCAAAGATCTGACATTAGATGCTTTATTCATCAAAGGTACACGCATATTTGGCCTTGTTTCCAATAATTTAGGGCTTTTGGATATTGATGACGAGGGCTCATTGCCCTCAACATAAATTAATACAATTCATTAAGAATGCCTACTCCCCAAAAGTTCAACACAAATCCCCTTAATCTGTTGTATTAATTTGGCTGAAGTTAATACTGGAACAGGACGCGGAATCCTCAAAGGAGAGAAGTTACCCAACACTCATCCACCACATGGGCGAGGTCACCCTGTGAGATGAGAGGGATAGCTGACCTTCTCAGACCCTTTTTTGAGGGAAAGGGAACACCCCCTGATCCAAATGGAGGGGGAGCTCCCCCAGACTTACAGCTGCCCAAGGTTGGTGGTGGAGGCAGGACGTTAGATCAAGTTATCTACATGAACAGAGATGGAGGCCACCTTGAGGTGGACACCCTGAATGCCCTGTTTATATAGGGTTTAAGAGGATTGGCCTATCAGGCATTCCACATTCAGGATGTGTGTTCCTAATTGACATAGTTGGGCAACCTGAAGGTCAGATAACACCAAATTATTGATGGGTTGTTGAGTTGAATCTTTTCTAAAGGACTGTGCGACGTGCAAAGTAGATCAGTAATAACGTTCAGGGGCGTAACCCCTCACAAACTTAGCAATGACATGTAAGATACATGGTTAATAGTCTGGATAGTCCACTAAATGATTTTTGGGACTAACATATGGATGATGGCGCGTTTTTTCAGATCAGCTGAAAAATCTTGGAAATGGTGTTGTGTGCAGAGTCACCAAAAAACTAATTGTAAGATGGAATTTTTGATTTTAAAAAATCCAAAAGGAGAATGAACTGACAAACCTTCTAGGAGGTGCTGTTGTATTTATATAAGGTGGAGGAGAGAATTGGAGAGAAACCCAAAAACTTGTTTGGGCCTTAGGCAATGAGGAATATTCTTACTGGAGGTCTAAAAAAGTAGTATCAATAATGGATTTTTTTAATTTTAGTTCTCATCATAAAATTTTTGAGGTATGGGTTCTTTTTTATGATTTAAGATGATAGAACCAATTATGCACAGATTTGTTTGTATAGGTGGCTTAGCACAGCCATTTTGCACAGATCTATTATGACTGTGCAATTAATTATCATATTTGGAAATGGATTGGGTAATCTGAAATATTATCCGCAACACATTTGTTGAGGATTCAACTGCAATGACCAAAATTACTCAAGATCAAGATTTGATATCTCAGTCTAATGATATTATAAAAACCCCATCAGAGATATCTGATTCTTGGATAGACTGACAATCAACCCTTTGGAGTTATCAGACTCCCCTTGAAGGATGAGGCTAAGCCATCCAATGGAGCAAAACATTATACAAGAAGGTCAGTCTCATCTAATAAGAACCTTAACAGATCTGACCATCACAAGTATGACAATAATAATCAGCAATATCAGTCATCTAATAGGGAAGATCTTACATCAGGTGCATCCCAAAAATTTCTCATAAAGAACTACTAAATCTACTCCTAGAAATATCCCACATTTCTAACTAATAAAAGTACCTCTATTTTTGTCTCACGTAGCTTAATTTGGTTTATTCATACAGGATTCTGTATTTCCAATTGGAATCAATTAGAGCAACATAGCTAATAACTTTGTTGCATTTGTGTCTATCTTTGCTAGAGCCACAGAACTGATAATTTCGTACCCTTTGTAGCGCCTGTTTATCATAATTTCTACCAAAATTCCAATATCATTTTACATAAATGACTAATCTAGTTCACTGACATGATTAGGGTTGGTTGGCGTCAAGAGAATATTTTAACCATTTTTAAAGTATTAAGGATAATTGCCTTTATTTTGGATGAGCTCTAGGGAACTGCTGGAAGATCCTATAATGAACTATTTCCCTGCAAACCCCTCAATTTTTTCCAATAAGGAAGAAGAAAAAAAGGGGGAAGAGAGGGAAGATCATTGGGGAAAAGGCACTGATGCATCACTCATCTATCACATGAGCCAGGTCACTTAACTGTGAAAAGGATTTATTGGAGCCCTGGGCCTCCTCTTACATCTTAAGGTATACTAATCATGATCCAGATGGAGATACTAAGCTCAGGACATACATTATACATTCCTTATAAAACAGGAACTATCCATTCTCCTGGGACATGGGCCAGGCCTTAATTATAGCGTTTTGTAGGGATTTTAATGGAAAGGATAGACACAATTTTCTGAGGAGATGTTATGTTTAAGGATGGGACTTGTGGAAAGCTTTCACCAGCTCTTGACAGTTGGTACAATCCTTGGTTCTAATTCAGATGTTTTTGTAGAAGAGGTAGCCCTTACTTTTGTATCAAAATATCATTCAGAAAAAATATGAGCAGGTTCTTTGAAGGCTACAAAATTAGTAGTTGTGGCATTAGCAAAATCTCAGAGGTAAGTATATCCTCAATTGTTAAATATGCTTCAGCTTTACAGGTTAAAATAAACATCAAGTTCTGATAATATGTTTGGAAAACGTTATATTTTTATTATTATTAAAAATATGAGATAATTATAGCAGAGGATTTAGTACAGTGTCAAGTCAATTGACATGCCTGAGAGGTAACGTCTTTAGTAATTAATGACCAATAAGGTTGAGAAATTTAGATTATATTTTTTATTAGCTTTAATAAAATACTATTCAGAAGGATCAACTTTTGAGGGTAATGATTAGCTTCCCCCATCCAATGAGGTATTGGTTCCCAATTTTGCATCGATTTGGGCATCTTTATAGGTTATTTGACAATCCCCCTAAGCTCTTTCCTAGGGCACATATTTTTAAGGAAACAAGTGAGGACTCATTTAGTAACAGAGTCAGGTCAAAAGTTTCAATGGAATAATAAATCCTGCATCAATAAATGATTCAATATGGCCAGACCATAAAAAAATAAACATATGAACTCAACCTCTAGTTTATGATGATAAAACTATAAAAGATCACCTACTTGGTAATTAAGTAGGGTAGGTTGGCAGGTATTAGTTTGAGACCATTCCTTTAGGTTAGTATTAGAAAGAAAGAGTGAAGCAAGAGCTTGTAAACGTAAAATCACATCAGCTAACCTTCACATGACGATTTTAATAGTTTAGGAGTAGACATATAGAGAATAGGTTGTACACTTAAAAGTAAAATAGGCTCTTAAACAAAAAAGAGCCTTTTAAAGGAGACAAAACAAATTATGCAATGATGCCTAACTTGATAGACTAACACTACACTGGGTATATGTATATAATATCTCTAGGATCAGCTGAGGTCATTTTTTCCAAGTATGACTACCAAAATACCATTGGATCGTTCAACTGCACCATCTGTGGAAGGATGATATGGAGCTGTAAATGATTGGTAAGTGCCATTAATTTAGTAAGTTCAGTTATATCTTGGGAAATAAAATTTGTTCCTCATTAGATAATAGATCTTTTGTGCTGCGATGTTGAGCAAAAACTTATTTAAAAAGTAAGGAAGCAGTGAATTTGGCCATAACTGAAGAAACTTAAACTTCTTTAATCAATTTAGTAAAATGATCAATAGCAAGAATGATATGATAAAGGCCATAAGTAGCAGTAGGAAGGGGACCTAATACATCAATATTCATAGTAAATAAAAGTACTGAAAGTCCCATAATTCTATGCTGATAGATTAGATTCCATCATATTGTTTTTGACAAGTGAGACAGGTTGTTAACATACCATGGATGGTCTCAACCCTATTATTCCAAAAACAAAATCATTTAACCGTCACATGGTCTTATTGACAGCCTCATGAACAGTGGATTGATGACATTCCATAATAGTATTTGTCCTAGTGGAGGTTCAAATAAAAGGCAGCCACTTGGCTCCCACTTTTTTAAAGTAAATCCTCATTAATTTAGGTATCCACAGTTAAAGCTTCCAATTTTGACATAAAATCCTTGTATTTATGATCTCAAAGTGCAGGCCTACCAATTAGGTCAAAAATATGATCCTCTTAAGCAATGAATAAAGTGAGTATGGGCAGCAGAGAGAGTTTATCATCATTTTGATGAATAGCTCAAGAGTGATGTTGAAAAAATTTATAGTTCTGGAGCTTTAAAGCCCAACTAGCTAAACTATGATCAGTAAATTTCATTTGTTGTGACCATTTCAAGGACGCATGATCAGTAATAATTTGTAAAATGCTTTTAATAAAGATAAGGGAAAAATTCTATATGGTTAGTAGTGCCGCGAGACATTCCCTTTCATTAACGTTGTAATTGTGTTCCACTTTGGTGAGAGTTTTGCTATAAGTCACAATATAAAAGCTACAAAGTTAAATTCATGCTGAACCAGGATGGCCCCAACAGCCATATCACTGGAAACTGTAAATAAAAGAAAGGTTTAGTAAAATCAGGATGAGATAAAACTGGATCTTAATTAGAGATCAGCGTAAGAGGTTTAATGCTTGTTGTTGCTACTCTTCTCATAAGTAAGGGACTTCCTTATGTAATAAATAAACCAGAGGTTCTGTGATCTCAGAAAAGTAGGGGTGCCTTAAGGTAATAACCAAACATCCCTAAAAATACTTGAATATTATGTAAAATCATAGGAATAGACATATGTCTATAATAGCTTGAACTTTTTAGACAAAGGCAATATTCCCTCTCAATTAACCTTATGGCCTAAAAATTCCTTATCAGTTTTAAAAATGAACTTTTAGGTGGCTTCAGCATAAGGGAAGCTCGGCGCATTCTGCCAAATATTTCCTTCAGAGGGCTAAATGCTCTTTGAAAGTATGAGAAAATCATTAACATCATTAAAATAAATGAGAACACATGAAAGCTTCAAATCACCTACAAGCCATCTGTGGCCCTTTGAAGAGTATCAGGGGCATTACAAAGTCCCTACGGCATATTAGTAGGTTCAAATAAACTCATACTAGATTTTAAAGCGCATTATTGATGATCTTCAGGAGCCAGTTCAATATACCAGTAACCACTATCAAGATCCATGGCCAAAAGAACTGGAACCAGACAGTAGTCTTAATAAATCATCAATGTGAGGTAATGGATATGATTTTTTTCAAGTATTGCATTTATACAATGATAATCCATAACCACTCCATACCTCCAACCTTTTCATGGCTAAGGAGTAGAGGGGAAGCCCATAAACTTTGTGAAGGAGCTAATAGTCCAGCTTCAAGGAGTTGTTTTAATTCCAAAGAAACTTGAGCCTCCTCAACTTTATATTTTTGATAAGGGTGAGCTCAAATAGGGGTGTATTACCTGTTATTACCTGATGATGCACACTTTAAAATTATAAGTTTATTTGAGGTATGCTGTTCAGGGGATAGGCATTATTAATACTCATTTAGCAAAAGAACCAAACAAATGAATGAACGGAACAAAAAAAACAAATCAAAACCTCCAACCAGGTGGGGAGCGGAATAACACTAGCCCACCATGGCAGAGAGAGAGGGGGTCAGGCAGCTCTATTAAAGTCATATTATTAATGACAGAAACATTATGGTCATAGAAGCAGACAAAAGCGGAGAGCCAGGGCATAGGGCATCAGCGTGGTGGGTGTGGATGGTGGTAAAAAATGGGTTATCTTCTTCAAGATCAGCTTGGTAGACATCTTGAACTATTTCTGCTAGATGATGGTCTGCTTGAAGGTGGGCATCGGGGAGTTAGGCCAAATTGGTAGTATTGTGTTAGGTGAGGTTTACAAATGGGTCAAAATCTTCCAGTTTTGTAACACGCATGACAGCGCCTAGGGCATCATCATACAATTTGTTGATATTGTCCTGTGCTGCTTTGGGTAAGTCATGGGAGAAAACCGTGGTCACTCATGGAATCAAGCCACTGATTGGGCCACTGCTTTGCGGAGGACTTGGAAATGGGCTGAGGCCACCACTGCTAAGGCAAGCTGGTGGTCACTATAGTAGAGGATGACATTGGCTTAGGAGAGAATTGCTTGGGGGTTAGGTTTTTTTTTTCAAAATCAGAGTTGTAAAATTTTAGTCCATTTGTAATCAATCAGGCCAAGAGGTTCACCAGTTTTTTTATTTGTGATAATTTTCCTGATTTGCCAAACTCCTCCAATAGGTCCCAAGGATTCTGGTTCATATAATAGTGGATGTAGAATTTAGGTAGGTACAGTCAAATGGGTTGCTTAGGTGTGAAAGGAGGTCCAAGCCTGACTCTAATTGGTGAGGTGGAATCTGGGTGGGTTTTTGTGGTCAAATGAATTGGTAGTGGCCGATTTTCCATTCTAGCCCATCAAGCAAGAATTATGAGTGGGAGGGGGAAACAAACGCCCCATTCAAAATATTCTGAAATGGGTTCAGAAGCCACATCAGAGGAAGTGGCACAGGAACAGGATTTTTTTTTTGAATGGTTGAAACCAAAACAGAGGTGACGAATTTAGCAACCATTATCCACATGAGCACAAAAGAAATGCTCAGGCGCCTCTGCAATATGAGCATGGGGGAGATCTGTTTGGCTGTGCAGGGTGGTATGTGATTTTGGTGGCAGTGCCAAGGGGTAGCAAGGCACTGCATCAGAGAGAATAGTGAAGATGAGGTTGGGCTGGAGACCCATAAGCCAAAAGCCCCGTCATCAATTGTTCATATAAAATTTGGGTGGGAAGTGAAAAGGAAGAGACACAAAGGACACCATTAGTGTTGTCCAAAGTGAGGCGAGTACAATAGTAGGAATGGGAGTATTTTGTAAATAAGGGAGTCAAAGCCGCTGCTGCTGCGTCCTCAAACATCTGGAAGCCTATGCCAAAATAGCCATTAAACGGTTGGAAATTAATAAAGCCAGCCGGTGCAAATTCAGCAGTGGCCAGTTTGATTATTGCTTTGTCAAAATATGGGATTAAACGCCCATAGTTGTCATGTAGGCAAAATTTATTATTGTATCAGGGGAGGGAGAGAGGATGGGGTGAGAAGGGTGGATGCGTGCAAGGTGGAGCGCTAAGTCCTGTGGGGGGCAAAACAGCTGTTAGAGGTTGGTGAGCTATTTGACCCCATGTGGATGCATTTGTTTGCAGGGCGGAAAATGCTGGGCGGTGGAGCATCACTACCCCACATTGGAGCAGCAGGCGGCGGATTTGAGGACATCAGCATAAAACAGACGTGACCAGATGGCAATGTTGAATTAACTTTTTTATAAAAGTTTGCTCAAAGTGAGATTGAGAAGAAAGAAAAGTTGATGTTGCACATTTTTATTATCATAAAATCTCTGGAACCATTTGTGAATATCCGCATGTTCTTCAATATGAGCTTCTCCTGCTTGATGTTGTTCAGGAATAAGTGAATCTCCATATTCAACTTTAACCCTACAATGATAGGTGGATCTGTCAACCCAAAATCACTTAACTACCCACATTGAGTGATAGATAAGATTTTATTTACAGGAGTAGGCCGCACATAAGTGATAATGTTGTTTTGATTCAATTGCATTAATAGAGAGGTGAGATTGGCTAAAAATACTAGAATAGTTCCATTATATGTGGGATCAATGATACCAGGACAAGTTAGGACAACCAGATGTGAGGGTTAAGGTTACCTGAGATCTCTAATACATGATCAGTTGGAACTAATACTTGCACTCCAGTATCAATTATAGCTTGAGATTTAGGAGGAATAGTAATTGATTTGATAGAGTATAAAAGCAATGCTTCTGATGCATAAACTGATAAAGGAGAAAGAATAGTTTTAGTCTCAATATTCAGTATTAAAGACGAGAGATGGAGTTAGGTATTTCAATAGACAATAACGTCACTTAAGTTTGCTCTTGTCATTTAAGATATCTTTCAAAAATTTAAATTGCACTTGATATCCAATTAAAAAGTTAATTGTCGTTATGACTAATTATCGCATCAAAAGCAATAAGGATTCAGTCTGAAAGCAAGTCATAACAGTTATTGTCTAACACTACTGCAGGGGCCAAAATAACTAATTTCTTAAAGCGCATTGGAAGGAAGAATAGGCTCCTATGGATTTAGTATATGAGGAATAGCAGTTCATATTCTTGAAGTGCTTCAGATCCAGCGCAATCTTGATTTTTTTTTCATAACCTGGTATAAGGACACATTTATGGGAGATCCTATGTCAATAATGGCTAAAACTATTACTTTGTGTATTACAACTTCCACCCAAGTCTTATCAGTACCAAAATGCGGAATTAAAAATCCAGTCTAAGTGTTGAATTGGAATAGAAGATGAAACATAAACATAAGAAGAAATAGTATATTTTTTGACTAAATCATCAGGGATATCAAGTTCACCTGGAGCAGATATCACATAACAGCCCTTAGAAGTATTATAAGTTTGAAATTGAAACACAAGAAGTAGGCCGGCACAGGGATCCTCTTGCCCTAAGCTGACTCCTCTTTTTTGACTCGTCAGTTTGTTTCTTCCAACATTGTGTTCCATATGGCTAACTAATCCGCAATAGCTGCAAGGATCCTTCTTAGGCCTAGGTTTGGGTCTAGGAGGCACCGCATGAACATAGGTGCAAGTGTTATTAGCTGCATATGGGTGCACCACACCATTAGGGATCTCCATCAACGCCTCTTTTATGATAAGAAAGGACCAAAAATTACCTTTAAGAGACTTAAATTGAAGTAACGACTGAGTACGAGAAGCAAAAGCACTCATCACAGCAGAAATAGCATCATTTAAAGTATTACAATCACAAGTAGCAAGAGTCTGGGCTTCATGATAAATTTTCTTAGAAAGTTCCTGAATTGATTTTCTCCACTTAATTTGGATGCTCATGAAGGCTTGCTTTTTATTAGACAGAATTTGTTCACTTTTTAAATTTTTTAATAAGCCAGAAAAATTGAACCCAAATATGGCTACCATTAAGATGAGGGACCATGATTCCTTGAGCAAATTAACTTAACCAATAAGTAATATGCCAAACTTTTTGAAGATCAGACTCTTTTTCCATAGCTTGTTCATAAGCAGATAGTGTCAGACATTTGCCCTCTCAGATGCAGAGGAAGAATGTTTTGGGTCAAATTCAGCAGAAATGAGGAACTATCAGCCATTTACGAGTTTTTGATGACCCTAAATGCGATTTTAATAATAATTAGACTGAAAATTTCGGGGATATTGGCCAAAAGACCCTGGCCAATTATTGGTGGAGCCCAACTAAATGAGGTAACACCATTGACACATGCATGGGCACCAAATGTAAAATCAAAATAGTCAGATTTCCCTGACCTCACAACAGACCTTGGGGCAACTATTGGAAGGTACTCCCCAACTACCACTAGGTCCTTTAAAACACCTACGCGAGATCCACCCCTTTTATAGGCATGGCAGAGGTCCCCCAAGGTGAAATTAATTTATCTAGTGGTGATTAGTTGCGGTACATCAAAACCTTACTGCATGGGTAAATTCTGCCCCAAAACCCCAACTTTCATTTTACCAAAAATTAACTCACTTTCCCAAGATCTGATAGTATTGAAACCCATATTACCTAAATTGGAAGCATTGAAGCTATTCCAAACCTATCCCCAAATTCCCTCCAACCCTCGAAATCAGTTTAAATACTGATCATCTAATATCAAAATGATCACTTTTTCATTTTACCCCCACTCCTAATAAAATATAAAAAAAATCACATTTTATAGCAGCTCCTATTATTTATTTTATTAAAGAACTTTGTGGGATCCAGAGGCGTAGTATCAGCAAGCATAAGAAAGCTGGATTCCTAAAAAATGGTGCTCACTAGAGGGGATCCATATACACCAAAACTAGTTGCTCTTGAAAAGCAACTAACAAGCGCTTTGTCCCGCTTTGAGGAGCTTGAGCAGCGCCCTTACAAACTTCCAATTAAGGACAAGTTCACCCCTGGTGGAGGGAGCACTGCTACCTTTTTATACGTTTATGAAGTTGATATGAATGGTGCCACAGACAAGCAAGAAGTTCAACACATCCTTCCTTGTTTAAGCCACTTAGCACAAGAGATGGTAGTACCCAACCTGAACCCTTGATACACCTGGTCAGAGGTGAAGGAGGCTCTTTGGATGAATTTGGGTCAAAGCAGAGTCTACATTGGGAAAAAGAGGCTTTTATGCGCCTTAGCTTGTTTGAGGGTGAATTGCTTATTGCCTTTGCTGAATGATTTTACCTCTCTGCGCAAAGGATGTCCATCTCCAATATGCTCACCCTTGACAATGCTATCGCTGCCCAGTTATCTGGGTTAACTTCTCTCTTCCTCTCTAGCTAGACATATCATCTTGGTGAAATGCTACTTTAAGACTATCTGTGACATCAAGGAGGCCTTGTTAGTTGTGGCCAAACTTCATGTATGTGGCACTACAGATGAAGCTGAAGTGACAACTTTGACTCTTACCATTGAGGAGCATCCGCCTGTTGGACAGTTGATAGCGAACTCACCTGTGCCTATCCATCCTGAAAACCTTGCTTCCTCAGTGCAACTCAAAAGGATACCACGCCCTCGTGTAAAGTGGAAACTAGTAAAAAAGTCGATATTATGCTCTTGCACAAGACCACAAAACCTCCAGTTTTTCCACCTCCAGCAAAGCTGGTAATTATGCGCTCTAAGGCTAATCAACCTCAGGGGTTGTACCCCTTACCTCAATTGTGGCATTGTAGTGATTGAGAATACCCTTTGGATGAATCTGAAGGGGGTTAAAACGATGTTGGATACTATATTTTAGGAGCACCTGTGGAAGTAGAGGTTCCTGATCATTTTAATGCTGGAGGAGTAGATTGTACCACCATACCCTAGGGAACGTACCTCAGCAAAATTTTAGGATTGCCAAAAGTTATTGACACTGCCAGCGATGGTGATCAATTCTTAGCAGTTTGATTCGACCTCTTCAGCAGGTCCAGACCATAAAATTATCTTGTATAAATATCCTGAGACTGCTCACAAATTAACCTCCACCTTTCGGCTCAAGGAGGTCTTATTTTTGGCACCTAACTTTGGAGAAACCCTCACAAAAGTTAAAGTGGTTATACAAAAAGCCCGAATACTGGCCATCTTAGACACTGGCTCCCCAGTTAATGTTTTCTCCTCTAAGCTTATCAAGAAGATAAAGCTAGCACCTGACTTAGAATACACGCAAGAATGTGGAACCGCAGGTCCAAACAATAATTGAGCTATTAAAACATACTCTTCCCTTCCCATTCATATTTGGGAAGCTTATCCTATCCGCCCCTGCTGTGGCTTTAAACAATAATGTCTGATATGCACATCGGCACCCAATTTATGATTGAGTATGAGGAATAATCAACATGAAGCAAGGTTTCCTATCGTTGCTCATCTATAAAGTCCCTTTAGTTCTATTAAATAAAGAAACCAACAAGCACGAATACACATGCCTGGTTGAGTATACCTTTTCTGCTCTGAATTTACCTTATTCTACCTACAGGTGCAACACTAAGAAATTGTCAAATCAGTGGATATGAGGGATGGCATTCTTTTTATGCTGCAGATGAGGTATTAATTAAGCCTGGTGAACAACGCGTGGTTGACACTAAAAATCATGATCCAGATCCCACAACATTACTGATTACATACTACAAGTCTTGAAGGCGTTAGCCCCTTGGAGCCTAGGGTATTGCCTGGAATACTAGACCCAGCCTACCAGAGGCCTATTACCCTTTTGCTGGGAAACCTCATGGGAAAGGACATGATCATATGAAAACACCAAGAGATTGGTAGATGCTTTATACTTCCAGTGGAGTATATTAAACATATCGAATACATTGGCTCTATGGTAAATATGGGTTTGCCTACGGATAAACTGGTGTGTACTCCACCTAATGTTCATATTTCAGATGAATTAACCCCAGTTGAATTGGAAAAGTTCATACCTTATTAGCTGAATATAGTGACATATTTCTAAATCTGACAATGACTATGGTCACATGAAAGGCTGGTGTCACTCCAAGGATGTGGGTGATGCCCCCTATCTGGTCAAAACCTTACCATAAGTCAAAGGTAGAAGAAGAGCATATGAGGATTGATTCCAGCAGTTTCTAGATGCAGGGTTGTTAGTTCCTTCACAAAGCCCTTAGTCTTCTCCTCTACTTCTTATTAAAAAGAAAAATGGAGGTCATCGAATAGTTATGGACTACTGGAAATTGAATAATCTCTCAAAAAAGGATAGTTATCCTATCCCCCATATTGACGACGCCCTGGCACAACTCTCCAGATCTAACTTATTCTCCACGATGGACTTGATCAGCAGCTATTGGCAAGTAACCTTTCTTTTCTAAGGCCAGAAGAAATGGTCTCTTATTTGCAGTGAGGGTCTCTTCTAGCCCACCCAATTACCTCAAGGATTTTGCAATGCACCTGCCTCTTTTAAGCGGGCAATGGACCATATTTTGCAGGACCTAAAGTTAACTTGTGTCATCATATATCTTGATGATATTATTCTGTTCTCATAAACCTTCAATGAACATCTTGATCACCTGAATGAGGTGTTTCAACAGGTACGCAGGTCAAGTATTAAGTTGAAACCTTCAAAGTGTACTTTCTTCCAAAAGAAGTTGAATTTCCTTGGACACTCCATTTCCCAAAAAAATCCAACCCATGCAGGATAAGTTTTAAGCGATTTCAAAATGCCTCCCCCTAAGATCACAGGATATTCAGGTATTTCTAGGGATGATGGGGTATTACCATCAATTTTTCCCCAATTATCCCAGCTCAGCGAACCACTTGCTCGCTTATTGACTAAGAACACCTCTTTCTATTGGGGTGCTTCTTAAAAGGCCGCTTTTGAGACGTTAAAACAACTGCTACAACAACGTACTATCCTGAGACACCCAGATTATAATAAACCTTTTAGCCTGTTTACTGATGCTTCAGACTATGCCGTTGGGGACAACTTAGCCCAAGTAGATGAAAATGGTGTAGATCATCCAGTATTCTATTTCAGTAAGATCTGTCAAAAAATGGAATGCAATTATAGTGTAATTGAGAAGGAGAGCCTTGCAGTCTGTTAGCTGTGAAGCACTACCGCCCTTTTTATATGGGACCACCTTTACTGTGGTTACAGACCACGCTTCACTAAAATAGTTACAATACATGAAGGACCCTACTGGCTGGTTAGCTCGTTGGGCTCTAAAGCTCCAGCCTTTATATATGAGGATTGAACATCGTTCTGGGACCCGTCACTTAAATGTTGATAGGTTTATGAGGCTGCCAGTCCTTCATTCATATAACAGTGAGTCAAAGAGATTGCATGATCTATTGATGACCCCAAATGAATGGGAGGATGAGGATGATACCGTCCAGAAAATGTTATCCCGGCACTTCTGCAACACAAAAGTGGAGGATGTGAAGTTGTAAAACAAGTGGGGCAAAGTGGCTTCCTTACTTTTGGCCCTCAGAATGCATACCCACTATCCTAGAAGCTCACTCCACCTTAGGTCATGGAAGGGCGAAGGAAACATATGAGTGGATTAAAGATTGATACTAATTGGATGGAATGATGAAATCAAATGATAATTTCTTGGAAGCTTATCTTACATGTAAGAAGCAATCTGGTCCCAAGACTCAATACCAGTATTAACCCACTACCCACCAACAACCATTCCACACCATTAGTTTAACGTAGTAGGTCCCCTTCCTCAGACTACTAGTGAGAACAAATTTATACTAGTAAGTTATTGATCATTTCACCAAGTGGGTTAAAGTTGTGGCTCTTCCTGCCCAAAAGGCCAAGGCCACAGCCACCTTTTTACATCAAAACATTTCTCTTGATATGGCTATCCCCAAGTACTACTATGCTACAACGGGAAGAACTTTACCACCAGAGTAGTAAAAATCCTGGCCACCTCCATGGGGGCTAAACAACTTTTCACAACTCCGTACTATCCTTTTTACCAACGGAACTATGGAGAGAACAAATGGTACACTGGTATCCATCCTATGAAAAATGTCCTCTTCTGATCTAATTCACTAGGATCAATACTTACCCAGTGCCCTCATGGCCTATCGGATTAGTTATCACCAGGTATTGAAAATGTCCTCATTCCATGTCTTGTATGGGCGAGAACCAGGAATATCTGCTCAAAGCTAAGGATGTATTCTCCTCTAGAGTTGAGGAGCCCAAGAAAGTTATGAGATGATTGGCTCAAAGCATCATCCAGAAATCAGAGGCAATGACAAACTTAGCAAAAATGGTGACAAAAGAAGGGCAGGCAGCCAATGAGCTCAGAACTCCACTACCTACATTCCAAGTATCCAACATGGTACTATACTAACATAAACACATCACTCCTAGAAGTGGTAAGCTTGGGGCTATCTAGGAAGGTCCCTTCATCATCACCTACAAAAGAGGCAATGAATATTATATAAAATTGCTAGTTACTGGAATCACCATCAACCATGTACATGGTTGCTTCCTTCAGCTTTATTCTCCCCCCACCATTCTTGAGGGAGGTATGTCAAACATTTGCCCTCAAGCTGCAGAGGAAGAATATCTTGGGTCAAATTCAGCTGAAACGAGGAACAATCAGCCAAGTACAAGTTTTCAATGACCCTAAATGCGATTTTAATAATAAGGAGACTAAAATATTGGGAATATTGGCCAAAAGACCCTGGCCAATTCATGGTGGAACCTCTTTTAATTGAGGTAACACCATTTTGACATCTGTATGGGCACAAAACATAAAATTAAATGGTCATATTTCCCTGACCTCACAACAAAAATTGGGGCAACTATTGGAAGGTACTCCCCAACTACCACCAGGTCCTTTAAAACATCTACGCGAGATCCACCCCTTTTATAGGCATGGCAGAGGTCCCCCAAGGTGAAATTAATTTATCTAGTGATGATTAGTTGCGGTACATCAAAACCTTACTGCATGGGTAAATTCTGCCCCAAAACCCCAACCTCATTTTACCAAAAATTAACTCACTTTTCCCAAGATCTGATAGGATTAAAACCCATATTACCTAAATTGGAAGCATTGAAGCTATTCCAAACCTATCACTAAATTCCCTCTAACCCTCAAAATCAGTTTATATTTACCATCAAATATCAAATCATGATCACTTTTCATTTTATCCCCGTGCTCCTAATAAAATATGTAAATAATTTACATTTTATAGCAGCTCCTATTATTTATTTTATTAGAGACCTTTGTGGTATCCAGTGGCATAGCACCAGCGAGCACAAGAAAGCTGGATTTCTACAAATAGAAAAGAGTTAATACTACCATCACCTGGTTTAAACTCATCTTTAAAGGTAGGTTTGAAAGAGTTGGATTCACTGCTTAATACGTGAACACCTGATACCAGTAAAGTTTCATTTTTGGAGGGTTCAGACTCAGGGATATGGACTTGAGTAGGAATCTGGTCAACTTATTGACATAAATTTTTAAGATCATCATGTACATTTTGGATACACTAAGTAATGTAGTCATTTAAAGATTATTGATCTAAATTACAATTGCTGATAGAATTTCATCTTGTTTATTCTCAAGTACTCCATATTTAGCGGTTAAGCAATCAATAGAGGCTGTTAACATTGCAAATTGAGGAGGTAGAAGGTGAGTTGGTAAGGGTGTATGGCTACCAACCTGAAGGTTGCGGGTTCAATTCCTGCCCTTCACACATTGATTGGGGTGCCAGCCAAAGGAAGCTATTGGTGGTTAGTAGGTCTAATAACACGAAAACCTTACCCATGACGTAACCAGAAAAATTTGAGTCCTGATCCGGAGGTGGAAAAACTTTCTTTGATGGAGTTGACCCCGTTCAGGTTTCATGTCATTTCTTTCTTTCAGTAATGCCTCTCCCCTGGTCAGCTTGCACGGTTAAATAAAAACATTGCAGATTGAGTTTCTTAAGTCAATTGATTAGTGTCGCCTAGATGATGAGCATTATCAATACCTTCCAATAAATTGATTAACAAATAATCTGGGTTAGTTGGGTGCCTTCCAAAGATAAGAAACATCCTTGAGCTATGGCTCATATTTGTTATTCTAAAGCTTGAACCCTTGTCACCAATTGATTCTAAGCTTCTGAGCCAGGAAACAAAATTGTAGGGCTGGGGGACCTGAGGGTTTTTGAGCCCTTGAAAACCTTCAAGACCAACAGGCTCAGGGGGATCACATTGACCAGTAGGTCCCAGTATTGCAGAGGGAAGACTAGGAGGTCCTGGAGGTTCAGGAGGACCTATAGGACCAGATATACCTTCTCAAGTATTATCCATGACTTAGACAAATTGTTGATGTAGCTTATCTAGTTCAGCAAAGTGATCCTCATATTGGTTGCGTAATTGTTCCAGTCATATAGTAGACTCATCTTCAAGGGTAGTTATTCGTAGTTGGATAGGTTTAGCAACTTCAGTAATCTGTTGAGATACTTCTTGACATAAATAACTTACACCTCCATTGTAAAATAAAACAAGTTGGTTGTGCAGTTCATTGATTTTTCTCCTATTGTTAACTATGGCTTCCTGATTATCATGACTGAAGTTAGAATTGGTCTCATAGAAAGAGGATAGCTGAGAATAAAATGTTGAGCCATAGTCAATTGACGTTGAATCTCAAGATTATGTAAACCCAAAATCTGAAAGATGTGATGAATGACGATATGCACATACTGCCTGAGATACTGCTCCATTTTGGCAAACTGACAAGAGGATAGCTGATAATAAAACTGTTGAGCCATAGTCAACCGGCGTTGAATCTCAAGATGATGTAAACCCAAAATCTCAAGTATGTGCTGAATGGCGGGATGCACATACTGCCTTATATACTGCTCCATTTTTGGCAAACTGACTTCAGTATGTTGTAAGACAGCTCTGTTATATAATTCCATCATGTTAGATGAAATATTTGATGCTCATTCTCAGTTAGGACATGCACCTGGATGAACAGTTCCCTTATTAAGCCTTTAACTTCTCATCCACATCTGCAATTTAAAATTAATAATTGGTATGGTTAGGGCCCTCGATGGCCAAATCCATTGAAGCTTGAAAATGAATATAATTAATATTGGAAGAAGGCATCTCCCGCCTGTTGCTATGTACCCATTGCATGATACTCATCAATTCCTCTGATGAGGGACTATCCTTGCTAGAAATATTCATTGATGTAAAATATGTTTTCACCAGGTAGCCTCAAAAGCAGACTTTCAGAAAGCACCAGTATTGGAATTTCGCAAGAAATATAAATATGCAGGAGCTACAAAACTATTAGATCTGTGGCTATAAAGTACTATAAATAGGCAACAATATTATTTTTTTAGCACTAGGTGGTCCCAACCTAAAGGGGGATACACCGATCTAAAGGCAACAAAATTATTAGTTTCTTTGAAATAATGAAATCCAAAAGGAATAATGATATTTGTTGAAGGACCAAAATATATCTTTGAAGACAAAATAAGTGGTATTTTCATTAGTTAAAATTTAGATATATTTATAGGAGTGGTTTTAGTAGGCTTTTGTAAGGATCTTTGTGCTTCAAATGTGGTAAGATCTTTTTTAGAGGACTGATATTGCTGATTATTAACAAATTTAATTATTTCCAGATCTGATAAAATTTTTATTATATGGGATTGACCATCTTATCAAGGGCTTAACCCCTTCAGAATTCTTAGCCCCTTCAGTCAGATGAGGCTGATGGCTCCAAAGGGTCAATCATTGATCTAGATTAGAATCTGATATCTCTGACAATATTTTAATAATCTTATTAGACTGAGATGTCAATACCCATTCTTGATTAGAATTGGTCATCTCAGGTGAATTTAAAACATCTATTGCCTTAGTCTGAGTGCAGTAGAATTTAATACTTTATGGAATCCTAACTAATAGGGCTTTGTTAGAGCCAAGAAAAGAAAGGATAAAATTAGACCAAAAGCATATCATTAAAGTAATGGTACACTTGTACAAGTCAAGCTTAAAAACCTGATAATTCTAGTAGAGGTTCTCTTATATGTATTAATTTCTTAGATATCAATTTTTAGGAAATTAATGCGGGATGGAAGTTTAGAAATGCACCAAAGAGTTGGCAAATATCTGGCTGCGCCATCAAGATCTAAATCTAAATTCTGATAAATTTCTAAATGCACAGTCAAGAGGTCTGGCACAACACAATGAAGAGAGAGTTACGCCATGCTTCAAAAGGAAAGTTTTTTAAAAAGTCACATTTTGTAATTGTGAATGTCACAATTGACTTGTCATTTTGTGACATCACCCCCTTGTAAAATGGAGGCATTAGTTGGTGAAAGCAGAAGCAAGGTGATAAGGGCGCAGCAGAAACTGCTAGCACAGGTGTGATGGGGACATACAAAAAGCACTTTTGATGGATGTAGTGGACATTAAAAATATGGTAGGCACAGCAAAAGCTGGCGTGGCTTTCTCACAGAAAATGTGATCTTAGACATGGGTCAATGCTCCCAGGCTTGCTAATAAGCATGATGAGCACAGCCACAGTGGACGGAAAGGGAGGCACAACTGGAAGGCAAGAGTTGCAGGGCACTGAAGTGGGATGGCGTTATGGGTATATGCAGCCCAATAGAGAGAAAGATGGGAGGTCAGAGCATTGTGGACATCTTGGCAGCTGGAAGATTTAAGATGTTAGTACATGGTGGGTCATGAAATGTAAAATCTTGTAATAATGTAGTGGACAGTCATCTGCCACCTTGGCCCAGATGTGGTGAAAGGTTAGCCATAATGACAGCCTAGCTAATGGGTCTTTGATGGAGCCACCAAGTCAAAAAAAAAAAAATTAGACTAAAAGCTTTTTATTTTATTTTTATTTAACTATGATAAGTCGACCAGGGGACAGATTATACCAATATATGTTTTGGGATAGAGGGAGGTGAGGTATAGTAAGATTTAGGCACCCCAGAGTAGATGAGCTACCCCTTTTTCCAGCTGGTACCACCAGGTATAGGGGGGTTGGATGCCTTACTCTGAAGGGGTTTCCTGTATTATGAAACAGGTGTGAAGGAAGGGTCTGTTGAATGGTTGACTGGATATAAATCGTTGGTAATTATAAATCAAAAAATCCTAAGTATATCTGAACTTGGAATTTGTGCCTAGATATTCCACTTAATAATATTTGACTATGATGACATGGGCACAGGGGCTAGGTTGGTTTGATTGACCTATAATAATAGCCAACTAAATAACCTGGGCATGGGGGCTTTTTAGTCTAAGTCAAAATTAGTTTTTAATGTTGATCAAGTTTTCAATCAAATTAATTACTAATTAGTGGTATGAATCGCCTTGGTATGTGGTGCCAATTGCTTTAAAATGAGTATTGGTTCAGCTATTTGCAGACATGTTAGAAATGCTGACTTGAGTATATTTCCAAGTTTGAGACTGACTCTGAGATGTTTGGGATGTCTCGAGTTGAATGAATTGTAGACCCTCAAACAAACTCATTACTTTCTCTGACCAAGTGCCATTGAAATTGAGGCGTCATGGGTAAGATGTGGTGAACATCAAACCCTATAAATTATCCCAATTTAATACTCATAAAAAAATTAACTATCAATAATCAAATATTGATCATCAAACACTCCTATGGTTCTATAGTTTAATTTATAAGCTTTTAGTATTAATACTATACGTTGTACTAGGTCAAGGATTTACTTAGGATCAGGAAGATCAGGGCAGCGTGCCATTGTCTAAGTAACGACAGAAGAATACAACTTAAAGTAGAATTACCAAGGAGTTATATCTTAACTATAGTCACCGTCTGGTCTGTTGTCTTCATACAATAGATGTTTGAAACTCCGCCTTACCACATAAAAAGAACCAGCCTTCCTTAGTAGACTGAAAATTCAACAAGTGGCGCTCATGGATAGGAATGCAGATGGTGACTTCATCAAGTATTGGAGTCATCCCAATCAATTATTTAGAACTATTATTTGATCTAATGGGAATACAGAAATGGCTAAATCCCAAATTAATTTGAATAACGTACCTATCATTACCTACCCTGATGAGCCAACTGAAGTGAAAAAAGAAATCAAAAAAACAATAATTGACACTGAATATCAGAATGGAGTTTTATACAAGCTCAGGCCTGATTGGCAGCGTCAAATTTTCCCAAAACCTTCCAACTGAATAGAAATTATTACACAATCGCATAAGGCCGTGGGGCATGGAGGATTAACCAAAATTCTAGAATTAATTTTTGCCAAATTTCTACTGGGATTCAATGCAATTCGATATTCAAGATGTATTTGACATATGCCATTCTTGCCAAATTACAAAACCTATGAAGTTGGATGTAAAGTATTGTTTAATCAAACCCAACTGGGCTTGGCATACTGTATCAATCGATGTAGTTAGCCCTTTGCCTGTGAGCAGCCTAGGCAACAAATACATAATTGTTGCTATTAACCATCTAACAAAATGGGTGGAAGCAAAAGCAATCTGAGACGTCAGGGCCTTAACTACTTCCAAGTTCATTATAGATAATATAATTTACAAGCATGGATGCCCACAGAAGATCTTGACGGATAATGACACAAATTTTACTTCTCAGATGTTACAACGGTTAAATGAGTTGATGTCTATCAAAGGATTGTTATCAACACCATACCATCCTGAGACTAATGGTATGGTAGAGCGAGTGAATGGCACTCTAGTCAGCATTTTATGCAAAAACGCAGCCTTAGCGCCTTCACAATGGTCTATCTCTATTAGTGCTACCATGTTTACATACAATATTGGACACCACAGCAGTACCAACCACTCTCCATTTCAATTTCTGTATGGTAGACAGCCATTTCTGCCTCTTTTAATATATTCAGTACTCAGTTCAACCAAAGCAATTAGCCCAAATAATTATGTTGAGCAGCTAGTGAAGACCTTAATCAGGTTGTAATTTGAAGCTTACCAAAATGTGATTAGTCAAAAAACTAGTTAAAAGAGCTATGATGACACTAAACGAGCAGCAGTGACTAAATTTAAAGAGGGAGACTTAGTGGTATATTGTGATACTCATAGCGCAGGCTGCACACACAAGCTTGCCTCGCTTTGGAAAGGTCCATTTATTGTATTGGAGAGTTTGTCCAAAGATATATATACAATAAAGGATCAAGGCGGTTGGGTTGTGAATCAAGTACATGCTAAATTCCTTCATCCATATCATAAAGAATAAAAAATATAATAATAAAAAAATAAAAAAGAAAAAAATAAGAGTAAGGTATAAGAATTAATGTATAATAATATTAATAAACCAGTAAGAAAATAGAAAAGTTAAGAAATAAGTAAAATATAAATATTTATTTGAAAATGTGGCCTCATCTTCGTTGAAAAAAAGAAACTCATCTTTGGGAGGGGGAGAAGAGTGAAATTGAAGCCAAGGGGGCTAGTTCAAGATCGCCAAAGATTGCTAGAGCCTCAGCAGGCATAGAAGAAATGAAGGCAAATGCATGAACTAACTATAGCATTCAGCTACTAACGTAGCATCCTATTCTGAAGGTTGAGAAAAATTGGATGTTGTGACCAAGAGAAAATGAATACTTCCACTTTTATCTAAAGGAGGGGGAAGTGTTGAATGTTTGACTGGATATAAATTGTTGGTAATTATAGATCAAAAATATCCTAAGTATATCTGAACTTAGGATTTGTGCCTAGATATTCCACTTAATAATATTTGACTATGATGACATGGGCATGGGGGCTTTGTTGGTTTAGTTGGACCTATAATAATAGCCAACTAAATAACTCAGGCATGTGGGCTTTTTTGGTCTATGTCAAAATTAGTTTTTAATATTGATTGAGTTTTTGATCAAATTAATTACTAATTAGTGGTACAAATTGCCTTGGTATGTGCTGCCAATTGCTTGAGATGAGTATCAGTTCAACTATTTGCAGATGCGTTAGAAATGCTGTCTTGAGTATATTTTCAAGTTTGAGACTGACTCTGAGATGTTTGGGATGTCCTGAGTTGAACGGATTGTAGACTCTCAAATGAACTCGTTACTTTCTCTGGCCAATTGCCATTGAAATTGAGGCATCATGGGTAAGATGTGGTGAACATTTAACCTTATAAATTGTCCAAGTTAATACTAATAAAAAATCAAATATCAAATGATCAAATATCAATTATCAAACATTCCTACAGTTCTATAGTTTAATTTATAAGCTTTTAGTATTAATACTTTAAATTGTATTAAGTCGAGAATTTACTTGGTATCAGGAAGATCAGGGCAGCGTGCCATTGTCTAAGTAATGACAGAAGAATACAACTTTAATTAACATTACCAAGGAGTTATATCTTAACTATAGTCACCATATGGTCTGTTGTCTTCATACAATAGATGTTTGAAACTCCACCTTACCGCATAAGAAGAACCAGCCATCCTTAGCAGACTGAAAATTCAACAGGTCCATATACAGAAACAAGACTGCAAACTATGATTTTAATGTTTTTTGTTGCTTTGGCCTCATGTATCCATATATCTAAGCTTGAAAGCGTTCCATTAGGTGTAGGTGAAATCTGCTGATTGTCTTATGGATGGTTGACACAGTTCCCTTGAAAGCATCCAGTTCTATGGTGTGGATTATACACAGTGCAATGGTGACTATCAGGGAGCAGAGTTTTGGTGGTTTTATAAAAATGACTATGGGCTCAGCTATTTGGCAGGCCAACAAGTATGAAGACTGGTCAGCCCTTGACATTTTGCCTTAGGCACAGGGCCAGCAGCGCCAGATGACCCTTGAATGTCACCCGCACCCTTTGCAAATCCCCAGCTTAATCACTAACCAACAAAATAAATATTAATTTAAATAATAAAAGAGAATTGGCAAAGGGAGATATTTATTGAAAGGAAAGTTTCAGATATATATATTATTAAAAGTTCTACTGAACCCACCGCCAACCTATCAGCTCTTCTGCTGGTTCTACCAGCCATCCACTCATCACAGCCTTCCACTGCACTTATTCTCTTCCCTGGCGTCAACCCTCTCACTTAATCCTCCCCAATGTCTGAATTAGTCTTGGCTCATCCTCAGACTTAAGTTTCCAGTGAGCCATATAAATGATTAATCTAAATAAAAATTGAATTTTGAATTTGACCCTCAAGTTAATAATAATGCTCTGGAAACAGCTTCAGTCACTCAGGAATTACTCAGAATATCCAGGCATCTTGCCAACATCTCATCTCAACTCATCTATCAAGATTCTGATATGACTGTACAATAGTCTTGGGACAGTTATGAGGTTTGGGAAGAATCCATTGAAATGATATCAGTTATGATTATTTGATTGCCTCAAAATGAGGCAATATTGGAATATAATGGGTTTATTACTGGATCGCCTCTAAATAAGGTGATAGGGCGACGTTGACATTTGGCAAATACAAATTAAATTGCCTAAAATTAGGACAATTGAGAACTAAAGAATAAACAAGCCAAAACAAGGAGAATTGGCGGAACAGAATAGTCTAAGCTATGATAGTGGTACCATTCAAAGCTGCTGTATATATGTGAGATGAACGATTAAGAGGAAGAAGGTTGTTAATAGGATAGAGTGAGCAAAACAGCGAGGAACCGCTGTGTTTAATATATTAAATAAAATAGTCTAGTGGGAGCAAGTGCCAAAATATTTATTAAAAAAGTTTATTCTGTTGTTGGGGGGTGGAAGGCGAGTCGGTAGGATGTATGGCTACCAACCTGAAGGTTGTGGGTTCGATTCCTGCCCTTTGCACATCAATCGGGGTGCCAGCCAAAGGAAACTATTGGCGGTTAGTAGGTATAATATCACAAAAACCTTACCCATGATGTAACAAGAAAAATCCGAGTCACAATCCAGAGGTGAAAAAACTTTCTATGACAGAGTTGACCCTACTCAGGTTTCATGTCGATACTTTATTTCTCTATTTCAGTAATGTCCATCCCCCAGTCAGCTTGACTCAAATAAATATAGTTTATTCTGTTGTTACTGAGGGCCATGATCATCATATTATTGGTCCTATTGCTCGGTGGGCCAAACCCTGTGCAAAATCCCTTATGGCATATCTCAATGAGTCCACCAAAATATAACAGTGGTGCTCACTACAGGGGGCCCATTGATCAGTTATAAAATAATAAAAACTCAGTTGCCTGTAATGTCACATTCAGGTTGCTTTGATAAGGAATCTGCATGACACAATGGGCCCATTGCATATGAGGAATTAAAAACTTGCATTGGAAATTTTTTAAAAAACAAGATGAGCTTCTCCAGGAATTTTGCAGTGATAAGCTGCCACCATTTGATCAAGAAGGAAATATTTATGAGTTCTTTTGATTATTTGAGTTTGTGACTGAAGGAACCTTGGACTGGCAAAGAACTAAACTGTTGATCTCAACATTGGATGTTGGAAGTGCTGATCAAGACGTTTGTTACCTTCCAGTTTGTTCTGTAACATACCAAGAAGTCAAGGAGATGGTGCTGCGGTTGTTTGGCAGAACTGTAAAGATGTCACAGTGGAAAGCCAAGTTCTTGACAATCAGGTTTCAGCAAAATGAGACCCTTACCACATTTTCTGAGCGATTTATGGTGGAAGCTCATGTGTTGAATGGGGCAGGGATTTTATCTGAAGTTGATGTGCACATTGCAATGTCCTCTGTGGTGAAGCCATACCCCGAGCTTTACAATGTCATGGCCCCATTGTTGGAGGTGATGTACCTCTTCTTAAACTTGTTCAGTTTGTATGTCGCTTAACTGTAACTTTCCCTCCACACAATATCAAACAGATTCACACTGTCGCCTTTTCAACCCTAATCATGCGTGAGGAATCAACCATTTGGTCCAGGTTCTGTCCGGTTATGCACTGCAGTCCATCATCCATCACATAACTACCATTCAACAACTGATGAACTACCACTTCAGCCCTAAACACGCTGTTTGACAGCAGGTATTCTAATGATGTGGGTCTGGTTCACCTATCATCTTTGGAATAACCTTCCGAGTGGGCCAACTTATATTAAGCACAGATGTAGGCCCTATGGAGTAAGATGTTTTAATTGTGGTCACACTGGGCACATGGGACAATGGTGCCCCAATTGACAGATCCCTTACGTACAACAGGATCAAAGTTATCAGGGAAAAGTCAGAGCGGAGTAGAGATGGGGATCTCTACTTCCACATTATTGAATTTATACGTCCCACCTGAATCTACTGTATTAATTGCAGATGAAGCCTCCCAGTATGATGATAGATTCCTCTACCAACAGCTGGTTGGGGGAGTAAACTTGCTGACTCAAGCACAAGTCAAAAAAACGGCAGACACAAGGTTTCTGAAGCAGCCAAATCCTTACGCTTGTCAAAAGTTTGACCAAAGTCAATCAGACCAGCTAGAACTGTTTGCAGATGCGTTGTCTCTAGGAGGAGTAGAGGTTGCCCTTCCATCGACGCTATTATAACAGAGTACTCTACAGTCATCGCGGGCATTATAAGTTTCCTGGGAAAACATGAACCAATGAACATGTAGTAAATAGCCAGCATTCATCTTACTTGGAGTGCACTTACTGTTACATTGTGGTAGCCAAAACCCAAGTACAAGCTATAAATTAATACAGGCGCTCCTGTTAACATTATCTCAACTAAGTTGGTGGTGAAGTTGTCTTTAAAATCTGACATAGACCACCAGATGGTGTATGGGACCGCTGGAGCAGAAACCACAGTCTCTGAGTGAGCATATAGCATGCTTCCCTTGCAGTACGGATCCATTGTTGTTGTGGCTCTGGCAGTAGTATTACCAAATAGCAACTATGATTTGTTGATTGGGACTTCTTTTATGCGGCACTATGGGGCTGTCGTTAACATGATGGAAGAGACCCTAGCCATTTTGGGACAGCGGATCCCAATTTATTCTACCTCCAGCAGAGTGCCAAAGGGTTTGGTACATATGGGTTAAATCAACCTTGCCTACAGCAATGGGGTGATTCCCAAGTTCTATCATTAATTAAAAGGGAAAACTTGGGCCCTTCCCCATCAGATATATGAATATCAAAGGCTACCGCTTAGAGATGCTGGAGCTGTATCCATTCTCTCTGGACATCAAGTAATAGTAGACACTGAGTTAGAGGTTAAAGTGCCAGCTGGGCTCTATGGGGAGGTCATTGGTCCTTATCAGCAATCGCGGCTTGGGCCCCACGTGGCTCCAGGCATCATAATTCCAGGCCATGGGGAGATTAAGGTATTGATAGCAAATCTTCAGAAAATACCAATTTGAATCCTTTGGCATCAAATTATAGCATATTTACATTAGAACCCAGTTGGGGAGGTCAGCCAGGTTCATAAGTTTGGGTCTCTGGATGACTTTGGTCTGCCCATCAAACCGCATATTAGTTTAATGGAGGTTGTATCATGGGAGAATTTAATGGGGTTATCAGAAGACCAGAAGGATCAGGTGAAAGCTTTATTCAAAAATACAAAGAGATTTTTGCTGTCGATAATCATGATTTAGTATCAGGGACTGGTGTACTACTGACCTGGTTTAGGTAGCTAACCATGAGTTAGCATAACCAAGGGGTTTATCCCAGTATGACAAGGACACTAGAGGTGTCCAGTATAAGGAATGGTGGGTAAGCTGGTATGGGAGTTGCTTAAAGACATGGCTTTAAAAGGAGAAAGTTGGAAGGGCATTTCTTGTAGGCTGGGGTGGTAGTTAGGTAATGATAACGCTTTAGTAAATAAACTTAATAGTGTTTGCATTATAAAGAATAGTTTTATTGACTGCAAAGATTAACCAAATGAATGCCTTGGTTTTATATACCATCCAACTTCCTGGACTTACCTAAGCTTAATTGATTTTAAACAGTTCACTATTCTTCTCTGGAGCTTATGGGATTGCAACTTGCATCTGGTTTTGAAAGTCAGTGGGAATCGTCTCAGTCTCATCATAAATTCTTTTTGGTGCGATTAATTGACTGAATACTATTGCAAATAAAGAAATTAAACGTTTAATCGAATATTTTCACTACAATCATTAATTTGATATGCAATTATTCGATCTAACTTCATCACATATCATATTGATCTGACTGACAATATCCATAATCTTGGGAATTCCACTAATGTCAGGATTTACCCTAACATCATCCCCCACCAAGGCTGAAGCTTCCTGCGAGGCCTTCTTCCATTTATTCATAAATTGCCTGCATTCTTTAAGTTCTCCTCAGGCTCCCAAGTGCTCTCTTCTGCATGATATCCAGCCCACTTAACCAGATATTGCACTTTACCATGGTGTGTTCTTCTCCCTTTAATAGCCTCCACCTCATACTCAGGACAGGGACCTTTAATTAGTGGTGGTGCTAGCTCTTTGACTTTCTTGTGTGGTAGGGAGATTCCTTATTTTTTGTGCAAGAGGGAATTATGTAATACATTTTGAATTTTTCAACCTTCAGGAAATTCAAGACGGTAAGCCACCTTTCCTATAACCTCTGTGACCTTGTATGGTCCTACGCGCCAATGAGCAAGTTTCTGATATGGTACATCCAAAGGAATATCTTGAGCCTAGGTAAACTTGGCTACCTACTTCCAACACCTTACCAGGCACACGCTTCTTATCTGCAAAGTCTTTGTAAGTATGTACTTCTCTGTTCAGATTAGCCAAGCAAACTGCACTAGTTTGATGGATGTTCTGTAGAAATTCCCTCCCAGGGGGGTTATCCGCTCCAACAGATGATAATGGTTCCCAGTTCACATCATACCCATAGTTAGCTTTGAACGGTGGCATTCCAGTTGAAGAGTGATATAGAGTGTTATAACAGAACTGGGCCATAGGCAACAACTCAACTCAGTTGTCCTGCTCTGGATTAACATACCATCTCAGGTACTGCTCCAGAACCTGATTACTCTCTCAGTCTGTTCATCAGTCTGCGGATGGTATGCAGTGGATAAACATTTCTTTTAAATTTTAAATTTATTGTGGGGAAGGCTGACCATGGGATGGACACTTCCGAATATGACTCAGGACAGATAGACTTAGTACCAGGGGAGGCACCCCAGAGAAGCGATGCTATGTCTTGCTGCCAGCGGGAACGCCACTTATGGGGAGGGGGAGGGAATGTGTGAAGGGGCCGTAGCCATTATTGAGCACTTGTGGAGGAAGGGGTCTGATTTGATGAACCAGAATGGGAACCAGGAGGAGACCAGATGTCAGCGACGCGGTGGGAGGTGTCCAAACATCCACGCTTGAAAGTGGTCCACCAAATGAGACCGGAATCTGTGGACAGTTTCTGGGAGGGTGGGGGTAGAGCCTGCGATGGCATCTAAGACAATCATGTGGATGGTCCACATGGCGATTGCAACCACCAGAGCACGGAGGGAGCGTGGAAGGGAGGAGGCCATTGATAGAGCAAACATATCCTTTTGACAGACTGAAGGGATGTGTTTGATCCAGGCCCAGCAGACGTTGAACTTCGCGCCATATCACTTTAGAGGTGGGGCACTTCTCCAGGCGGTGGAACAGCGTTCCATACTGGCCGCACATGACACAGGATGAGTGTAAAGCGTTAGAGCGCTCAGCTGTACGATACACCCACCTCAGGCAGCGCCACACATGGAAGCGGACTTGAGGCTGCAACAGAGGGTGATGTACATATTTCCAGATTGTTTTTTGGGTCTCAATGGAATATGGGATGTCTATCATGTCCGTGTAGTCCACCCTGGATAGGACATGGGGCCGAATGGGGATCACGCCATCATGGATGGGTAGCCCCTGTACCTCTTGTGTGAACTGAGGAGAGGGGCGGCCTCTTTGGGTTGTATGTCCGCTAATACAAATTCTCCACTCTGTGCTCCGCATGGAGAGTAGGATTCGTTTGTAGTGGGTTTTTGTCCCGTGAGGACCTGTGGCTGATGTGTGTGATGCGAGGTATTTCATCGGGGAGTGGGGGTTTGATGGATTGTTGTGGCCCAAGGCTCAGGAGAAATTGGAGTGGGCTGCGTGGGACCAGTGTTGGGATGAAAGTGTAGGAGCGGTGACGGCCGCGATCCAGGTGCCCAGGATCTTGGCAGCATGGGCTTTGAAGTCAAGCAGGCCCATGCCACCATGATGATGCGGGCCAAACATGACCTCTAGCCGCACTGGTGGAGGGCGGCCTGACCAAAGCCATCCTTGCAGCAAGGCATACAGGGAATTGAAGAAGCTTGGGGAGAAGGGGATGGCGTGGGCTCTGAACCAGACTTTGGATAGGAGCATAGAGTTGGCTAAAACAACCCTGCCAGTGAGGGTAGTAGGGTGGGCTCTGAGAGAGGCGATACGCTTCGTCACGTTGTCCAGTATACGGCACTCCATTACTGCTGACGCATATCCGCCTGCCTCCATCCACACGCCCAGATAGCGTATAGGTCCTATGGTAGGGCGTGGCACAAAGGGGAGCACCAGTGGAGCGGTGTGTGTTGAGTTAGTAAGGCGTGGACGTGGGCGAGCAGATGGGCCGGGTTGGGAACTAATTTCTGGGGCCCAGCAGTTCTGAAACCAACTAAGGAGGATGATTTCGGTTTTGGAGGCGTTCAGTGCCACGTTGCTTACCCAGGAGTATTCCTGGATGAGAGCTTCAAGCGCGAGTGCATCTTGATTTTTAGATACCCCAACCACACAATCATCTACAAACGCCATCATCTTGACTGGGGTTTGGCCTGGCACATGGACCCCAGTGAGTTGGGCATACACATTTCGCAGTTATGGGTCAAGGCTGAAGTTGTATAAAAGTGGGCTGAGGGGGTGCCCTTGTCACAAGCCCCTTTGAGGGCGGACTACTTCCGTTAGGAAGCCAGGGCCACGCACTGCCATTGTTGCAGATTCTGTGAGCAGCATCACCCAGTTGATGAAGCGAGGGGGTAGGCAGAATTGATGAAGGCAGGCCCTGAGGTATTCCCAGTTTACTCTATCATAGGCCTTTTGTTTGTCCAAGAATACAAGTGCCCCAGAGGCTGTGGACTGACATACATTAGCCACAGAGTGCACGTTATCCCAAATTGACCTTCTGGGGATGAAACTGAATTGTTCTGGGGAGATGGTGGCAGATGCTACAGTCCCTAAACGGTTAGCCATGATTTTTGTTAAAATTTTGGTGTCTGTGTTTGTTAGAGAAATGGGGCGCCAGTTGGCTAAGTCAAGCTTAACCCTTTCTTGAATAGTGTGACAGTAAAGGCCTCATGTCCTCCTGGTAGGAGGCGCGTTTCCAACAGGCTTTAGTTAAGTGAGGCAAGCAGAAGTGGGGATATATATTTGAAATATTTTTTGTAGAACTCATATGGAATGCCATCTGGGCCTGGGCATTTTTGGTTTGGCACACCGCGAATGGCTGTCCATAGTTCTTTCGGAGTAATTAAATTCATTATTTCTGGGTATTGGAAAATGCTGCAGATATGAACTCGGTCATGAAATTCCGCCACTTTGGCCAGCTGAATTGGTTCAGCTCGGTACAACTCAGAGTAATAATTTTGCATTTTGATTGCCACTTCGGCTGGTGTATCCGCAATAGAATTATCTAATCTTTGCACCTGTGTGCAGGCCACGCTCTGGCGTGGTGCAAAATTTTTTTAAAGAAATATGCGGTGCACTTGTCACCTTTTGTGATGCGTGTGGCCCTGTATTGAACACAAACCCGATGTTTGTGTTGCCTTTCAAGTGCGTTGAGGTGGGAGGCTGCCTCCACCCACTTCTGGCCCCATGTAGGGCTATATCCTGTAGCTGGAATGTTGGACTCCAAGTGTGCCAGTTCTGCCAGAGCGCGCGAGATAACTGCCAATGTAGCTCGTGAGCATCTGGAGGAGAGATGGCGAGAGTGGCGGATGGTGTCCTCTTTGAAAGTTGCCCATGTGGAAATGGGGTCCACGCAAAACAGTGCAACAAACTTTTTTGCCAAAGTTGCTTCTTCCACCCACGTGGAAAATCCTGGTGATGCAAGCTCGGGGGGCAGATTTTGCACCAATGTGGGGCCTTAGCAACTGTGACAGGTAGGTGGTATGTTATCAAGACCAGTTGGTGGTCGGAGAATTCCATTTTTGTTGTTTTGAAGTGGGAGATGTGGGGTTGGAATTTCGCCGGTGTTAGAACAAGGTTGATGCTGGTCATGGACCTTAATTGGCCATTGTGGATGTGGGGATGCGTCATGTTTTCAAGCAGCGGGGCATGTCGCGGCAGCGCATCCATTAACCCAAGAGTGGCTTTTAGAATGCGTAGTTCTACATGACCCTGTGGGGCGTGGGGTGATGGAGGCCACCAGTCCATTGGTGATGTTATCCAACAGTTCATGTCGCCAACTAAGAAAGAATCAGGGGGTAGCAGGAGGGATTTGACTGATGAGAAAAATTCCCGACGCTCATGTGCACCGTTTGGGGCATAGATGTTGACAATTGCATGTGCTACGTCAGCCCACAAGAAGGTGATGACGAGCACTCAGCCATTAAGGAATGTTTCTGAGGATACAAATTTGAAAAGATTATTTTTCCAAATTAGCACCCCACAGTGCTTCAACCAAAAGGATAGAATTGGGAGGAGCTTTGTTTTCCAAGTTTCCTCGGAACCTCGTGGACAGTGGGATTCCTGGATGGCCAGGATATCCACGAGTAAATTGTGTTGTAAAAAACTCAGTTTCCTAGCCTGGGATGGGGAGGCCTTGAGTCCGGCGATATTCAACATCCCTAAATTGAAGGTTTCCCCCATCGCACCTTAGGTGCGAGGGGGTGGGCTCCCTGGCCCACCAGCCTCTTCTAGGTCCCCACAGGCTTTCACAGCAGCATCGAGTGTTAGCAGAAACGCTATCAGAGTTTTTGTTGATTTTTGAAGAAAGAGTCGCATTGGCTTTGGCCTTCGCTTTTTGTTTTCCTGACGTCGGACAAATTTTTTGCAGTGCAGATGAGTTCAGTGCACCGTTGAGCGGGTCAAAAAAAATTTTTCAGTTGGGATAGGTCCCAAGTCGGTTTTGACTGGAGCTTGGGCGCAAAGATTGGGTGAGATTGAGTCTCCCATCGGATCCTCAGATTGAGTGGCCCACTTGGCATGGGCTTCCCAATCTGATTGGTTGATGGATTCCTGAGTTGCTATCACCGCGAAGGTTTCCATGTCCTCCTGGCGTTGTGAGTGTGGGATAGTGGTGGTGGCCTTGGCCATTTCCTTGGCTGCGGCCCTATGGGCTGCTTAGCCTTTTTTCGTTCTTGTGGGGAAATAGGTTTTACCAATAGGTAGCAGCCTTGTGTTCCCCATGGGAAAGCCTCCTTGGTGCTTGTGGTTGGTTCATAGTGCGCCTCTCCGTTGGCCATGGCAACCGAGGGGTGCTCTTGGAATGTGACGCCCTCCTTGATGGGGCATGCGTGTGCCTTATGGCCAAATGCATCACAGTGGGTGCAAATGGGGGGCGCGCTGTCCATGGTCACCTGGAATGGGTGGGTGGTATGCCCTGTGATATCAATAGAAGTGGAGTGCGGGATCTGGGTTAGGTCCTTCGCGATCTCCTCAGTTGGGGTCAGAACTGCGATGGCTTTGCCGGTGCACAGGTGTGGCATCAGCGTGAAGCGTTGCATTTTGAAAGATTTTATCTCGCCATATATAGCGAGAACATCTTTCAGGTGTTTTTCCAAAATGTCACGTTTTACCATAGTAGGCAAAAAGTCAAACGTGAGGAAAATTTGGTTTGATTTTGTCCATCTGGTGCATTTGGTTTCAATGACCCATTGCCCTTTGGGGAGGTCAACCACTACGCACACCGCTGCAGCCTCATCTACTGCTTTTTTGCTCTCAAAACCTAGGTCCAGCCAACCGCGTGTCATGGAGTGAGGTGCAACGTACACCGCGGTCGGGAAAATTTTATGTATTTAAATTTATTGCGGGGAAGGCTGACCATGGGACGGACACTTCTGAATATGACTCAGGAAAGATAAAATTAGTACCAGGGGAGGCACCCCAGAGAAGCGATGCTATCTCTTGTTGCCAGCGGGAACGCCACTTATGGGGAGGGGGAGGGAACGTGTGAAGGGGCCATAGCCACTATTGAGCACATGTGGAGGAAGGGGTCTGATTTGATGAACCAGACTGGGAACCAGGAGGAGACCAGCTGTCAGCGACGAAGTGGGAGATATCCAAACATCCACGCTTAAAAGTGGTCCACCAAATGAGACCAGAATCTGTGGACAGCTTCTGGGAGGGTGGGGATGGAGCCAGCGATGGCATCCAAGACAATCGTGTGCATAGTCCACATGGCGATTGCAACCACCAGAGCACGGAGGGAGGGTGGAAGGGGGAGGCCATTGATGAAGCAAACATATCTCTTGACAGACTGAAGGTATGTGTTTGATCCTGGCCCAGAAGACGTTGAACTTCGCGCCATATCACTTTAGAGGTGGGGCACTTCTCCAGGTGGTGGAACAGCGTTAGAGCACTCAGCTTTACGATACACCCGCCTCAGGCAGCGCCACACATGGGAGCGGACTTGAGGCTGCAACAGAGGATGGTGTGCGTATTTCCAGATAGTCTTTTGGGTCTCAACGAATAAGGGATGTCCATCATGTCCAGGTAGTCCACCCTGGATAGGACTTGGGGTCGAATGGGGATCACGCCATCATGGATGGGTAGCCCCTGTACCTCTTGTGTGAACTGAGGAGAGGGGCGACCTCTTTGGGTTGTATGTCCACTAATATGAATTTTCCACCCTGCGCTTTGCATGGAGAGTAGGATTCGTTTGTAGTGGGTTTTAGTCCCGTGAGGATCTGTGGCCGATGTGTGTGATGCGAGGTATTTCATCAGGGAGTGGGGGTTTGATGGATTGTTGAGTCCCAAGGCTCAGGAGAAGTTAGAGCAGTCCGCGCGGGACCAGTGTTGGGATGGGAGTGTAGGAGCGGTGACGGCCGCGATCCAGGTGCCCAGGATCTTGGCAGCATGGGCTTTGAAGTCAAGCAGGCCCATGCCACCTTGATGATGAGGGCCAAACATGACCTCTAGCCGTACTGGTGGAGGGCGGCCTGACCAAAGCCATCCTTGCAGCAAAGCATACAGGGATTTGAAGAAGCTTGGGGAGAAGGGGATGACGTGGGCTCTGAACCAAACTTTGGATAGGAGCATAGAGTTGGCAAGAACAACCCTGCCAGTGAGGGTAGTAGGGTGGGCTCTGAGAGAGGCGATACGCTTCGTCACGTTGTCCAGTATACGGCACTCCATTACTGCTGACGCATATCCGCCTGCCTCCATCCACACGCCCAGATGTCGCACCAGTCCTATGGTAGGACGTGGCACGAAGGGGAGCACCAGTGGAGCGGTGTGTGTTGAGTTAGTAAGGCGTGGACGTGGGCGAGCAGATGGGCTGGGTTGGGAACTAATTGCTGGGGCCCAGCAGTTCTGATTCTGACCAAGGAGGATGATTTCGGTTTTGGAGGCTTTCAGTGCCGCGTTGTTTACCCGAGAATATTCCTGGATGAGGGTTTCAAGCTCTCGTGCATCTTTGTTATTAGACACCCCCACCACACAATCATCTGCAAATGCCATCATCTTGACTGGGGTTTGGCCTGGCACATGGACCCCAGTGAGTTGGGCATTCACATTTCGCAGTAGTGGGTCAAGGCTGAAGTTGTATAAGAGTGGGCTGAGGGGGTCCCCTTGTTGCAAGCCCCTTTGAGGGCGGACTACTTCCGTTAGGAAGCCTGGGCCACGCACTGCCATTGTTGCAGATTCCGTGAGCAGCATCACCCAGTTTATGAAGCGAGGGTAGGCGGAATTGATGCAGGCAGGCCCAAAGGTATTCCTTGTTTACTCTATCATAGGCCTTTTGTTTGTCCAAGAATACAAGTGCCCCAGAGGCTGTGGACTGACATACATTAGCCACAGAGTGCACATTATCCCAAATTGACCTTCTGGGGATGAAACCGAATTGTTCTGGGGAGATGGTGGCAGATGCTACAGTCCCTAAATGGTTAGCCATGATTTTTGTTAAAATTTTGGTGTTTGTGTTTGTTAGAGAAATGGGGCGCCAGTTGGCTAAGTCAAGCTTATCCACTTTCTTGAAGAGTGTGACAGTAAAGGCCTCATGTCCTCCTGGTAGGAGGCGCATTTCCAACAGGCTTTGGTAAGTGAGGCTAGCAGCAATGGGGATATATATTTGAAATATTTTTTGTAGAACTCATATGGAATGCCATCTGGGCCTGGGCATTTTCGTTTTGGCGCACCACGAATGGCTTTCCATAATTCATTTGGAGTAATTAAATTCATTATTTCCGGGTATTGGAAAATGGTGCGGATATGATCTCAGTCAAGAAATTCCACCATTTTGGCCAGCTGAATTGGTTTGGCTCAGTATAACTCAGAGTAATATTTTTGCATTTTGATTGCCACTTCAGTCAGTGTGTCCGCAATGGAATTATCCGATCTTTGCACCTGTGTGAAGGCCACGCTCTGGTGAGGTGCGAAAATTTTTTTAAAGAAGTATGCGGTGCACTTGTCGCCTTTAGTGATGCATGTGGCCCTGTATTGGACACAAACCTGATGTTTGTGTTGCCTTTCAAGTGCGTTGAGGTGGGCGGCTGCCTCCACCCACTTCTGGCCCCATGCAGGGCTGTATCCTGTGGCTGGAATATTGGACTCCAAGTGGGCAAATTCCACCAGAGCGCGCGAGATGACTGCCGATGTGGCTCGTGAGCATCTGGAGAAGAGATGGAGATAGTGGCGGATGGTGTCCTCTTTGAAAGTTGCCCATGTGGAAATGGGGTCCGTGCAAAACGGTGCAACAAACAATTTCGCCAAAGTTGCCTCTTCCACCCATGTGGTAAATCCTGGCGACGCGAGCGCAGGGGGGCGGATTTTGCACCAATGTGGGGCCTTTGCAACTGTGACGGGTAAGTGGTATGTTATCAAGACCAGTCAGTGGTCGGAGAATTCCATTTTCATTGTTTTGAAGTGGGAGATGTGGGGTTGGAATTTCGCTAGCATTAGAATAAGGACAATGCGGGTCATGGACCTTAATTGGCCGTTGTGGATGTGGGGATGCATCATGTTTTTTAGCAGTGGGGCATGTCGCAGCAGCGCATCCATTAACCCAAGGGTGGCTTTTAGAATGCGTAGTTCTACATGACCCTGTGGGGCGTGGGGTGAGGGCAGCCACCGGTCAGTTGGTGAGGTTAGCCAACAGTTCATGTCGCCAACTAGGAAAGAATCAGGGGGTAGCGGGAGGCATTTAACTGATGAGAAAAATTCCCAACGCTCGTGTGCACTGTTTGGGGTGTAGATGTTGACAATTGCGTGTGCAACGTCAGCCCACGAGAAGGTGATGATGAGCACTCAGCCATTTAGGAATGTTTCTGAGGATATGAATTTAAAAAATTATTTTTTGAATTAGCACCCCACAGTGCTTTGACCAAAAGGATAGGGATGGGAGGAGTATTGTTTTCCAAGCTTCCTCAGAACCTTGTGGACAGTGGGACTCCTGGATGGCCAGGATATTCACGGGTAAATTGTGTTGTAAAAAACTCAGTTTCCTAGCCCAGGACGGGGAGGCTTTGAGTCCGGCGATATTTAGCATCCCTAGAGTGAAGGTTTCCCCCATCGCACCTAAGGTGTGAGGGGGTGGGCTCCCAGGCCCACCAGCCTCTTCTAGGTCCCCACAGGCTTTCACAGCAGCGCGAGTGTTAGCAGCAACACTATTGGGATTTTTGTTAATTTTTGCAGAAAGAGTCACGTTGGCTTTTGCCTTTACTTTTTGTTTTCCCGACGTCAGACGAATTTTTTGCAGTGCAGATAAGTTCAGTGCACCATCGAGCGGGGCAAAAAAAAATTTTCAGTTGGGATAGGTCCCAAGTCAGTTTCAACCAGAGCTTGGGTGCAGCGATTGGGTGAGATCGAATCACCTATCTGATCTTTAGATTGAGTGGCCCGCTCAGCATGGTCCTCCCAATCTGATTGGGTGATGGATTCCTGAGTCACTTCCGCTGCAAAGGTCTCCATGTCCTCCTAGCGTTGTGAGTGTGGGATGGTGGTGGTGGCCTTGGCCGCTTCCTTGGCTGCGGCCCTATGGGCCTGCTTGGCCTTCTTCTGCTCCTGCGGGGAGATGGGCTTTACCAATAGGTAGCAGCCTTGTGCTCCCCATAGGAAAGCCTCCTTGGTGCTTGCAGTTGGTTTGTAGTGCGCCTCTCCGCTGGCCATGGCCACCGAGGGGTGCTCTTGGAATGTGACGCCCTCCTTGATGGGGCATGCGTGTGCCTTATGGCCGAACGCATCACAGTGGGTGCAAATGGGGGGCGCGCTGTCCACGGTTACCCAGAATGGGTGGGTGGTATGCCCTGCGATGTCAATAAAGGTGGAGTGCGGGATCTGGGTTAGGTCCTTCACGATCTCCTCAGTTGGGGTCAGAACTGCGATGGTTTTGCCAGTGCACAGGTGTGGCATCAGCGTGAAGCGTTGCATTTTGAAAGATTGTATTTCGCTGTATATGGCGAGACCATCTTTCAGGTATTGTTCCAAAATGTCACATTTTACTGTAGTAGGCAAAAAGTAAAACGTGAGGAAAATTTGGTTTGATTTTGTCCATCTGGTGCATTTGGTTTTGATGACCCATTGCCCTTCAGGGAGGTCGACCACTATGTGCACCACTGCAGCCTCATCTGCTGCTTTTTTGCTTTCAAAACCTAGGTCCAGCCAACCATGCGACATGGAGTGAGGTGTAACGTACACCGCGGTCAGGAAAATTTTGTGCACATCTTCACAAAATTTTTCCCATAAGGCCGCTTTTTGGATGTCCAGATACACGCAGACTCTGAATTCCCTCAACAAAAGTGGTTGGGAGTTTGGCGTGTTGATGTACTGGTTGCATCATGCTTGCCATGTGAGTATCTCTGGGAAATCGTGACCGCCAGTTTTTTGAGATTTTTGTCTATTCCGCCAGATTCTCTGGGGCGTTTTCGAACGTTAGAGGCCGCGGGCCTTCCGCCTGCTCCTCTTGCCTTGCTTGCCCAACTGCTCCCAGACATGGGCACAGACTAATCTCCTCTGTGAGATTATCAAACTAGATTTAGTCTTGAATTAGATAGTTTGCAAAAGTGTTTGCAATGAGAAAGAAAATTTGGGGAAAACTTTGTGTACATCTTCACAAAATTTTTCCCATAAGGCCATTTTATGGATGTCTAGAAACACGCGGACTCCGAATTCCACTGACAAAAGTGGCTGGGAGTGTGGCGTGTTGATGTACTGGTTGCATCGTGCTTGCCATGCGAGTATCTCTGGGAAATCGTGACCGCCAGTTTTTTAAGATTTTTGTCAATTCTGCTAGATTCTCCGGGGCATTTTCGAACATTGGAGGCCGCAGGCCTTCCACCTGCTCCTCTTACCTTGCTTGCCCAACTGCTCCCTGACATGGGCGCAGACTAATATCCTCTGTGAGATTATCAAACTAGATTCAGTCTTGAATTG